>VMDR010026939.1:0-13990 GCA_007922815.1 Macrotus californicus
CTTCCCCCCACTATTCCCTCCCCCTTCCCCTCTGGCCATTGTTACATTGTTCTTAATTTTAATGTCTCTGGTTGTATTTTGTTTGCTGATTTCTTTTGTTGATTATGTTCCAGTTAAAGGTGAGATCATGTGGTATTTCTCTCTCACCACCTGGCTTATTTCACTTAGCATAATGCTCTCTAGTTCAATACTGGGTTTTTCAACTACATTTTCCAGCTTTCTTCACTAGCCATTAAGTATGGGACTACTTAAGGCTTAGTCTGAGAAACCCTCTATCTATTTACATTTCACCATGTCCCTGGGCAATTTTATTATAAATATCATATGGTTTTAATTATCATGTATATAAAGATGACACCCACATTTATATCTTGGTCTAAATTTGAATTTTGGACTAGATTTCTTTGGATAAAATTGATCTGTCCCACTACCATTAGCTTCTCCTTTTGGGATACCTTTAAATTATCTCAATACTCATGACCTGTGTCTGGTATCCATGACCCTGACCACCTGTCCTCTTGCATTGCCCCAATTCTGAATAAAGATACCTCAGACCTGCAAGCCTTTCAGCTCTAACTTAAATGTCACTTCCCCAAGACAGCCTTATCTCAACCATCTTCCTATCATTCCCTTCTGTCACAGCACCCTATGTTTCCCTTTCATTACAATGTATTTACTACAGGTTATAATTACAGTTTTGTGAGGATACTAACATATTTAATATGTGAATATTTTACTCTTAGAAAACTTTATAATAGTTGTATTAGTATTATAGTAATATATCGTTATAGCCCCCATGGTTCTCAGAGTAGACACTAAAGAAAAGAGTTAAGTGAATGAATGAATTGAACTGGGAAATTTCCCAGTTACCTAGAAGAAGGGATCAGTTGCTGGCTTCTTGTGACCCCCCATAGCCAGTGTAAGAGCTCTTCTTGAGTCATGAAGGAGTGTGACACAACCAGGGGAGATTAAGGGGCTCGTAAGAGTGTGTGACACTCTCTAATGCACGTTGTAAGGGTGGTTTTGAAATTTTCTCAGACTTCAGAAGATATAGGATAGCCCATTCAGAGAACTTTTTTAGGCTGGTCCTTTCTGAGAGGCAAGAGTCACTGAAAGTAACAGGATGTAAGGATTCTTGCCCAGCTGCCAGCAGGAACATCTGGTAGAAATCCCTTGCTATGGTTTACACTCCAGCAGAAACTGTTGGAAAATTGAGAGCAGTTGTCACCAGTGACCAGACCAGCCATGGAATTTTTCTTTCACCAGGCTGCATTGAGTGCCTTTGCCAGTGAAATTCATCATCCTTAGAATGGTCACCAAAAGTCTGTTCTAGGAGCCACAGCTGAGGAGAATTACTACTGAGACATATTGCTGGGTGTTGTCTCTCCTAAGAGCAACTACCAGGAGGAAACTTTAGAAGGTGAGACTAGGAGAGTCACAAACTTCTTACATCCCAGTGGGCATTTTACTGTGGATCTGCAGGACAAAATTTTAGTTCTTTCAATATACGGCATGTGGCAAGGGTAGGTTTGGAGCTGAGAGTGTGCAAAACACAGTTTATTCTTGCATCACTATTTTTTAGTTATTATATAATTTCCAATATGAACAACTAGAAACCTACTTTTTTCCCCATCCTGCATTGCTCTCTTTTTAAAGATAAAACTATTTTTCCAAGAAAACTTGGTGAGGATTATGGTGCCTAAAGAAGGGCTTATATTTAAACTAGGAATATGGAACAAAAAACTAGCTCTTACAACCCCAATTACAGGTACACCTCAGAAAGTCATGAGGCAAAATAAAGGTTTCCCATTCAAAATGGGATGGAAAAGGTTAAGTAGCATTCATTCTATAAATGTAAGACTCTGTCTTATTCACCATGTAGTCCCAATAGTCCCCAGTTCAAAAAAATTGCTGAATAAGTAAACAGGAGAATAGATGGGTGAATGGACAAATGGATAGTTTCCATTCATCTTAAAATATATTCAATAAGAATAGGATACAGGATTTATTTTAAGTAAACATTAATAAAATAAATGTATTGAACAAGGCAGATACATATATAGTATGTAATATTTGTTGTCCAAAATAAAAGATGCTATGTATTTTTGTAGTAAAACAATAATTTCTCTTGTTTTTAGTCCACATACAAAATCAAGAAATGAATGGCAGTCACTTTGTAAAGCCATTTACTTTATACTGCTGAGAAGGAATCATTAAAAATTTTAAAAGAAAATAAATTAGATGTAACTGGTATGGATTGGAATGCGGTGAGAGAAAAGGGAGCCTTATACTAACTCAGGCTGTTTACAATCTTTAAGGACCTAACAAAAATGTCACTTAACTCCTTGCTGGAAAAGCGCTACCTCCTAAAGCCTTTTTTCTTCGTGCTGAGAGCATCCTTCAGAAGAGAAACTGGACTGATAACTCTTACTTGATGTGTTATGTTTGTGCTTGGGGACTTCCCAGTCTCCTGAACTGTGAGAAATTACCATTCACTGTTAAAGGACTCCAGCCTATGGTACTTTGTTATGGCAGCCTGAGCAGACTGATACACTGACCCTGTCACACACAAGGGGAGCTGATCACATGAGGGTGTGAACACCAGCCACCTTCAGCAGGAATCATAGGACCCACCTTCGACTCTGTCTGCTACACCAGGTAATCCTGTGGTAGGCATGATTATTCCCAGTTTACTGAATGAAAATCTCAGTAAAGGTTGAAAAAAGTCAATTACTTTATCTATTGCTATGCATTTTATAAATGATAAAGCAGGGATTAAAATCCAGTCGGGTTGGTCCCACAGCCATATCGTTACCACACACAGTAAGAGAAAATTGTCTGTAAGATTTCACTCCTACCTCCTCTTTGGAATCTTGTAATCTCTCTGAATACCCAGGACTCTCCTGCCAATTCCTGAAAATCATGAGACTTCTGACCAAGGTCATGAATATCTGATCTCTCAGGATAGCAGCTTGTATTTGAAGGCTTTAACTCTCCCAGGACCACTCACTTAATTGCCTACTATTATGACCTTACAAAGTGACTAACTAATAAAATAAACCAAATAGTGCTAATAGCTTATTGCATTCTGCCACTCAGGTAATATATTTGTATTGTGAAAAGGCATTACGAGAATGAATTTACGATAGATTTATATTCCTAATATAATTTTATGTTTTTGCTTTATGGAAACCTGGCTTCCCAAGCAGACTCTGCCAAATGTCCTCTATAGCATCGGCAAAGTGATTTAATCTCTTCATAAAACAAGGGGAGAAGATTCAATGACCTCTCCAGCTCTATGTTTTCATGTTTTTGTTTGTCTTTCCTCAGTAACTTCCAATGATGTCTTACAATGCTGTTGCCAAAATTGCTAGCTAAGCATTTAAAAACCTGTATCATCTGGCCCAAATTTTCCTTTCAAATATATTCACTTATACTTAAGTCAAACTCTTTTACTCAAATATCCCATACGCCTTTCTTCCTAGAATGCTTTGCCTCTTCTTCAATGCGTTTCCTGATCCCATCTTTCTTCAAGCCAAGAACGGGTCTCCCCAGCTCCATGATGCCTTCCCATGTACCCCAGGATGGGCTGTATCCCATCCTAAGATGCTATAAGAACTCACCTGCACACTCAGTTGGCCCTTGGACTATCTAAGTTTCCTCTGAGTATCTCTGAATGAATTTTAGTTCTTTAAACACAGGAATGCCTTCTGCATCTTTGTATCTCCTGCAAGAATATAATTATAAATCTTATGAAGTCAAAAAATTCTTCATTAAGTGGATATTACCCCAAAAGACTAAAATGAATGATAAATTTCAGAAAACTGTGGGTTACAGAAGACCTGGAGAGGCTTATCCATTCTCCAAACACACCATTGTGTCTTGCTGTGTACTCTCCTAACAGGGACTGCTTCTGTGCCTATATTCATCACATCAGAATACCCTAACTGTTTTAATCTCCCAAGTTGCTCCTTTCCACTGGAATGTCTTTCATGATTCTATAACCTCTTATAAAAACCCTCTCCAGTGTTCAATGCCAAATTAAACTTCTCCCCCTATGAAAATTTCCCTGACCTTCCTCGTTAGAATTAACGTCTCTCTTCTCATTGTTACTTTCCTACCTTCCTGACCATCTTTTATGGTTTGCCTTATAGTGAGTTTCATTGCCTCTCTGAGTTGCCACAATGAGAACGTAATCGCCTCAAGAATGAAAACTGCTCCTTTCATGTTTTCTTTTGTATCTTTCAGAATACCAGGACAGACGTTACAATACTAGGTGATACAAGAAGGTTTCTTAGACTAACTTGGGAAAGATGCCACAGCAAACCTAGCCTGCCTTTATGCTAAAGGAGATTGATGCCTTTCTGTGCTCTCTTCTAGAGACTGATTGAAAAAAAAAATGTTCTAAATCTGAGCAAAACTCTTATTTCAAACAAAAACAAACAAAAAATGAAAAGCCAATCTGAAGAGGGCATAATTATGCAAGTGGAAAGCCTGCTGAGATTCAGACAATTTTCAGGAAAAAGTAAAAGCAAACACACAGAGACTGGTTTTACAAATGGTTTTCCTCAAAGGTGCTTTGTGTACCTCTGGTGGTGCTAAAGGTTGTCTACGTGGTCAGAGATCGATACTTGTTATTTTTAATATTTTGTATTTATTTTAATTTGTATTAGAAAAGTACATAGTAATTTCAAGGGCAGTTTTGCTTAGGATGAAGCTCAACTGAAATCTAAAACTTAAAATTATAGGTAAATATTAAATAGTTCAAATAATAAGGAAGATAGTAAACACTCTGAGAAGACTACACCAATGACGGCGGCTTCAGAAACAGGGAACTGTGCCTGGTCCTAACCAGACTCAAGGTCATGAAATCTCACTGGAACTCCTGATTTCTCAGTTCTACCATCTGATCTTACGCCACTTCCTAGGGTTCCTGAATATGAATTATAAATTTCTCTCAAGAGCTTTCAGCCCTAGGATATTTGCTTTTTAAAAGATATTGTACCACATTATATTACCAGTCATATTAATGCAATTTCTACCAATGTTCCTGAATTTCTTCCACATGTACCTTTTCATTTTCCTGCAGCTCTGCTCTGCCAAGGCCACATCCTCATGCTTCACTCTGCAGCTTGAGTGATTAAGCTTCTTTGTTATTGCTAAAGTGCCTCTCTTCTGCTTTTGACAGGCCTGGATCTTGATGTGCAGCAAACTTCCCACTGTCTATGATGCAATTGTGATGCATCAGTTTGTTTTCAGCTTCGTCTCTGGTGGGCCAGGTCCCCAGGAGCATCTCCTTCCCAGTGGCCCTGCACAACAAAGCTCTGTGTGACACCACCTGCCAAGGGCAGTTAGTAGGTTTGTCTCTCCAAGGGCTATAATTTCTAAAACAATACTGTACTTGGCTTCACTTACTGAAAACTGATTCATCAGTTGTATTGTCATTTTCACTTAGTGTCAATTTCTAATTAACATACTTTGTCCTTCCTGCTGATTCTTAAATGGATGATTACGTATTATCTTTTTTCTGACCACTTGATGATTCCTGAAGTTGTTACTTTATTCGATGAGTGATTAGACCAACTCACATCTGAAATCTGATAGAGCTCAAAAGCTCCAGATAGATCAATTTAACAAAAGAGAAAATAAAAATGGTATAAACAAGGGAATCAATTGTTTCAGTATTGTATAACCTAACACAAAGATCATACATCCCCTAAATCTTTAAAATTATTTAAAATTTTGTATTAATTATATAGGTGCTTATTTTCTAGTCTTTTCACTTGTTTTTCTTTCTGTATTCATGCTTTAAAAGGAAATAAGATAAATGAGGGACCCATGGATGGAGCCAAGGGGGGGTGGGATTGAGGGTGGGAAGTGGGCATGGCTAAGGCACAGGAAAGTGGTGATGGGAAAATGGAAACAACTGTATTCGAACATCAATTTTAAAAAGTAGAAAAAAAGGAGACAATAAAAGATAATGTAAATTCAAGAAAACATCAGAAGTCAGAACCATAATTGCAAAGCAGGACTGTTAATGTCTGCAGGTGTTCACTTCCTGGGAATAGGAAAAGAATCTCTTTCTCTTTGTAGACTGATAAAACATGAAGGTTCATTGACTGTGGCTTCTTCTTCTCTACCTGCCTAGCTTTACAACAGCTTCGAATTAAGAGCAGATAATACAGAGGGACAATAAGGTGTCCAACCTCATCAGCTTTTAGCTCTTTTATTCTTTATAGTGAAGTCGATTCAGTGTTTTCCTGTGAAGTCTATTTTTGAGAAACCACTTTCACTGCTTTTACAAGAAAATGTCACTGTGCCTCTGGTGCAGGCAAGGGGCAATCTAATTTCATTATAGTTAAGTGCCTGACTCCCCATTACCCTCCATAATAGCATAACATGGTATGTTATAGGGCTTTAATAAATAGGAAGGATGTGGGTTGCAGCACATTTTAGTAGAAACCAAATTACTTTGGGCCACACATCTGCCTCTTCAGTTCATCCTATTTGCCACCATTTCACAATCTAATTACAGGATTTTCTAGAAATTGCTGTCCAGAGGTAACCAGATAACCTGCTCTGTGGAGCAGAGACAGGCAGTTCCACTGGCTTCAGTCTTCATTGCTGGCACCATGTAATTGCATTGGACTTTCATGTTAATCCCTGTAGGCAGGAAATAAATGAAATATTATAATTACCTTTTATTCCTTTTCCCCTGAAGCCTGGAGTAGGGCAGTGTGTATCCGCAGGAGAAGAGAGGGGGACTGTCTCGAGGAGTATTACTGATGGCCTGATCAAAGGAAAATAATCAGTCTCATCTCCAGCTTTTTGGCCAAATACAAGCCAGCCACATCATTAGTGAATGTCTCATTCACTTACCAACGTGTAAGGTTCCCATCTGTCTAAATGAGGATTGCTGTGGGACACACAGGAAGGGTCCTGGAGAAAAGGCCTATATCAATATAGATATGCAAGGCATCAGGATTTGAAGAGACAGAGCTTAAAGAGAATGGGCATTTTCAGACTATCCAAAAAATACATATAGTTCATTGCTGTTCTTTTTGAGAAATTTTGCTGGGGTCATGTCATCAAGATATATGAGTGTCCAGAATTTTTGATAAGGTACACGAGTTTAAGTTATAAATCTCTAGGCTTTTAGAAAGGGCTTTTAAAATCCAATAATTCTTTAGTGAATGGGATAAAACCAATTCTCTGAATTTAAGTTCTCCTCATGAGCCTTCTAAGAAGTATAAAAATAATCCCTAATAAGGCAAACCTTGACTTTGAGGAAGGAAATGGCTCTTGACTGTGATTCACTTACCCTTGGTAGGGATAGGTTTCGTGTAACTGAGGACTAATCACCAGTGACCTATCGTCCCTGATTACTCTGCGGGCAGTTCTTTAAAAATATAAAAAGAATGGAGTTCACTTAATTCCTACCTCCCTCCTGAAGAGTTCTGAGCTGGGTAAAGAGTCTGTGTCCTTGAGAAGAATCTTTTGAGTTGCATTTTATGGGAATTATATAAATATAATTTCCTAAAATGCATCTTTCAGTGGCTCAGCAAAAAGCATAATATAAGAGAGGTGATATTCCCTTTAGCCGGGTGACTCCTCTGAAAAAGAAGCAACTATTCTCAATTTCAAAGGGCCACTTTCACTGAATGTACAGTCATTTGTTCATTCAGAGCCCGTTTTATTGTGTACCATCTTTGACATTATGCTCTGAGCTGGGGACAAAGTAGTAAATGAAATAGGAAATGCGTCTGCTCTCACAGACTGTGTACTTCAGTAGGGAGCCATCCAGAGAAGTGAAGATAACCTGCTAAAAATATAAGTGTTATGAGGAGATAGAAGCAAGGGAAGGGGATGGAGAGGATAGGTAGAAGGGTTGGGGAGTTATTTTCAACAGGGTGTTCAGGAAGTCCTCTCCCTATGGTGTCACTTGAGAAGAAACCTGAAGTGATGGAGCAAGCCACACAAATAACAGAGGGTAGAGCAATTTCAAAAGAAACCTTTGCCTGGAACCAGTTTGGGTGTTCCAGAAACAGCATGGAGGCCAGTGTAGCTGGAGCAGAGTGAGCAGGAGAAGAGAGAAGTGGTAGCAGGTAGAACCAGAGAATGAGCTGGCAGGCAAGACATAGGAACCTTGGGCATCAGTCAGGGTGAGGGCTGTGGACTTTGTGCGACATGACCTGATATGGCCATTGGAGGATTTGAGCGAAACGGTGACATGACACGACTGACATTCCAGGAGATCTTCTGGCCGCCATGTGGACAATAAGTTGTAGGGGTGAGGAGGAACATGTGAAGACCAATCAGGAGGCTACTGTAATCAGCTGTAAGAGAGGATGAGGGCACCAACTGGGTCCTCTTTCAAAAGTTCTTCTGTAAACCCTAATGAATTATTGATTCAAGCAAGGTTGCCATTTGGTTCAGCTATCAGGGGAATGATTGATGGAGGACTGGCCATTCATATAGTACCACAGTAACACTACACAGATGCCTTTCTGGTCATGGTGGAAAGCATAACTCTACAATTAAGAGATCATGCTGTCACTTTCCTAACACAGAGGTCAAGCAGAGCTTGATGGGACAATCAGATTCCATGCACCTCCTTGTGAGAAGTATACAGAGGGTATTTTAACTGAAAATGTTGAAGTGTAATATGATAAATTCTTTAAATCTAATTTCCAGGGAATAGAAAAACACTCTAAACAATACCAAGAGGCTGCAGTCAGGCAAACACATTAGGTGGGAAATTCTATAGTGCAAAAGATCCACTCTCTTCAGCAGGTCAGTATAATGGAAAAGGAAGTATTCGACTTTAAAAAAATTAAGAAACATAACGATCAGAGGCAAAGTATAGTTCTGGGTTGAATCCTAGTTTGAGCAATCATCCACATAAGATTTTTTGTGAAGTGCAGATATTTGACTAAGGACAAGGTATTAGAGTCTAGAAAGGAATTGTTATTAATTTTGTTAACAATAACAATACTATGTTTAACTTCGTAGGAATTTTTTTTCTTTTTGAAGATGCACACCTAGATATTTAGGAATGAAAATGAAAGTTAACTCTAATTTACTTTCAAATCTTTCAGCACAAAAAAGTAATCTTAACAATGAAGGCATTTTTCCACATCCCTGGGATCCCAGCAGCCATTCCAATTCTATTTAATGTGGGGCAAGTATATCAGAGAAAAGTCAGAGTAGCAATAGACAGCAGTGTATCCAGGTAAAAGTGGGGAGACTTTCCCAGCTAACCTCTTGCAATAACGAGCATAGCAATGCTATAGCCTGAACGAGATTTTTCTCCGTTTACTTCAATAAAGGTATTTTATTTCAAAAGCTGGTCAGCACACTCTTTGATAACACAGAACTCCAGAAAGAAGCAGCACTGGTATCTTATCTATTGTTATTTTTTGTTTGCTATCTAGATCAAATTCATTTATAACATGCCAATTAGTTTCATATACTCACCTGAGCCACACAGGAATTATACTGAGCTACTGAGTTGATCTGATTGTAAAAGTTGGAGAGAAAGCAGAGACCAGTCTATGCTACCTGCTGCTATTTCAAATTGCAACTTAGCAGGAGAAACACTTGTAGCTTTTAATTTTATCTGTTTTCTATTTTTTTAAAAGTTGAAGGAACATGCAAGGAGAGAAATCAGGAGATGTGGTGGTATCCACTTAATAAAATCAGTGTGTCCATGGCCTGTTTAACACAGCATAGAAGGAGGTGGGGTTGTGTTGACAACTAATCTGAATATTTGAGATAGAAAAAAATAATCACATAAGTATTTGAATTATGCAGGTTATCTGACCACATCATCAGACAAGTGTAGATCAAGGGAACCCCGGCCACTTTAGCCTTAAAACAGCTGTGGAGCCCATTAGTGAAAGTGTACATGAAAACAAAATATCTGAACATGGCCCTGGCTGGGTGGCTCAGTTGGTAAGAGCATCATTCCATACACCAAAAAAGATTTGCAGGTTCAATCCCTGGTCAGAGCACATACTTAGGTAACGGGTTCGATCCCTGGTCAGGTGCTGCAGGGGAGCATCTGGCTGATGGTTCTCTCACATTGATGATTCTCTCTCTCTGTAAAATCAAAAAAAATATCCTTGCACGAGGATTTAAAAGATAGAAAAATATCTGACCGTATTTGACAAGGTGATCCCTCTTGTTTTTTTACTTTTTATCTTTAATTTTTATAGCAGTTTTATTGAAGTCTAATTGATATATAAAAAGCTTCACGTATTTAATGTATACAATTTGATAAGTTTGGGCATAGGCACAGGTGTTCCTTCAGTGATGACTGCAGGTCTCACCATTCTCAGGTAACAGAGCTGTTAAGGATGGAGGCTCCAACACCAGATGGGGCCTGCGTGTGAATCCCAGGCCCACTCCTTACTTTAAAACTGCTCTGTGCTTTATTTTCTTCCTGGGGTTAATATGATAACTAAATAAAATAAAACATATAAGACAATGAGAATAGAATAGTTTCTGTGGTTAGAATAGTTTAAGAAATGTTATCAATTATTTTTGGTCTTTAAATATCACAAATAGATAAAATCGATAATAATAAAGACAATGAAATTTTGTTATCACCTTCAAAGGCATACTTTGAAATAGACCCGCTTTCAATCCTAGAGGGCTCATCCTGTTCTTTGTAGCATGTACATTCTGTTAGATACTTCTGTATAAGTTCTGTACCTATTTCTGCTTGCACATATTTTATTCACTTGTAAGACTATAACCAATTTGAGGCAAGAGACAACCTCTTTCTCAGATGCTTATAAACTGTAGTACATTTTACTAAATAATATAGCATTAATATTTTAATTTTGTTCAAGACCTGTGAAATTGGACAGCTTTTTGTGTTTGAGAAAACCTAGTAGAGGATAATGACAAAAAAACAAAAAACCAACTAGCATCCAATTGCTTTCAAATACATCATGACAAGACCCATTAGCAATTGACTACAATCGGACCTTGTTGATTAATCTTCGTTTCACAATCAAAAAGCATATCTACTCAATTTAAATTTCCCCAGCCTTTTACAAAAATAAAAATAAAAAATCAGCCTCAGTGACTCAGAACACCTGTTCCCTGTTTCAAAAGAAAACGTCAAGTGGAGGTATATCACAGTGTACTTATCAAACAACCAGATGTTCTGTAGAGAGGTGCTGCGGAAACCAGAAAAACTAATAACTATTGCATAGAAAATAAGCTCGATGTTATGCCAGTGTTCATAAGTGAATTAAAGGGAAGATTTTCCTAAATTATATTTATGAGGAGTGGAGGTATATAAATGATACCTAAAATTATTATTAAAATATAGCAGTGAAAACCAAATCGTATTAATGAGGCTTGAATCATTGGTAATGTACCAAGCCATTTGTGCGTTCTACATGTGATTTTTACACTATTATTTAGCAATCGTTACTTACCAACTTGGAAATAATCTTTCCCTGCAAATTTTGACTGTGTCTGCTTCATAAATGCAGTACTTAATTAAATACAAAATCCCACATGGCCTCTTCACATATAAACGTCCCTCTGACCATCAGCAGTACTGATAGCCATGGGAAACACTGGCTGTAGCGCAAGGCATTGTGTTTATCTTGCCGAACACAAACTTGGATGTCATTTTCTTTAGAGATGAAAAATGAAGACGATGTTCTTCAAAATGACTGAAAGGACATACAAACTCATATTTATAGACTTTTTTCAGCAGAGAAAATACTCTAGAATCCCCTGAAATGCACTGAGTTAGACAAAGTTTAAGGCTAAGCTGGTGAGAAGTACACTTTCCGCTTCATCCATACCATATGCCCAAACACCTGTTCTACCACTCGGACAAGATTCGTCCTGTGAGAGCACTGCGTGGCTCGGCTTTATTTATTTTTTGTATGTGTATTTTCTGTCTCCTGGGCCTATTTCAAAGCATCTACTCAACAGAGACTTCCACTTTCCGGATGGTCCAGTGTTGTTAGTTCTAAGTACCTAAATAAACCAACCATGGTTGCCATGGTGAGATTAACAACCTGTTCAAATTGTGCAGGAAGAGAGGTAAGGCGTAGATTACATGGAAGAGTGAGCCTGGTGGCTAGTCTGTCATGGGTTTTGAACTTTTGTTCAGCCCTCCCAACAAGCTCTCTCTTCCTGGCTTGGAAACACTCTCACACACTCTCTTCTCTGACTCTTTATTACTCAGCCTGTTCTTCACCCCCTTTCTGAAAGCACATAGTAATCCAGCTACACCATCTGTCAATATCTTCATAGCCAGTGTCTTAGTTCAAGTGGCTATAACAAACTACCACATATCTGGGACCTTATAAACAATAGAAATTTATTCCTCCAGTTCTAGAGGATGTGAAGTCGAAGGTCAATGTGCCACCATGGTCGCCTTCCAGTGAGAGCCAGAATACCTCTCTCTATGTCCTTGCATAGTAGAAGGTACTAATCCCATTTGTAAAGGTTTCACCTTCACGACTTAACCCTCCCTAAGGTCCTACTTCCTAACCCCATACCCTTTGGAGGTCAGGATTTCAACCTGTGAATTTGGGGTGGGGTCAAAAACATTCAGACCCAGCAACCAAATTGTAAGTAAGTAGGCTAGAGCTCACCGAGTAAGCTAAGGAATGGCTTACAGTGTTGGAGAAATTCTAAGGAAGGAGGAAGGAAGGAATGATTTGAGAAACACTAGAACAACATACAAAATTAAATAATGGTCTGTCCATATTTAAAAAGTGACATAAGTAACTTTTATATGGGTTCATTCTGTCATTATTACAGTGCAGTACTTCCCTTGGAAAAACTATGATATCTGTATTTCAGTTTCAGCTATGAAATACACCCAAGTCATCTATTTACTTTACAAGGTTAATGGGAAATTATTAATCAATAATACTTTCAGATGCTGAAAAGAAAGTTTAGTTTATTTTTTTTATTTTTTTTTAAGATTTTGTTTATTTATTCTTAGAGAGAGGGGAAAGAAGGGAGAAAGAGAGGGAGAGAAACATCAATGTGTGGTTGCCTCTCAAGCATCCCCCACTAGGAACCTGGCCCGCAACCCAGGCATGTGCCCTGACTGGGAATCGAACCAGTGACCCTTTGGTTCACAGGCCAGCACTCAATCCACTGAGCCACAGCAGCCAGGGTGGAAAGTTTATTTTAATTTATTAAAAATCACAAAGCTATAAGTAATGTTAAGGCATATCACATATGTTAAACTGGGTTTATAGAATAAATACTTATTTCCTTTTCTTTTGATGTTCTATTTCTATTTTAACTATACTTGTATTTTTATACCTGTACACCTTATTTTAAAATATTTCAAATAATTTTGGGAGGAAGTTGGTATCAACAAAAATAAAATAAAACTCTTAAAGGCAAATTTTTAGTGGGGCAATATCCATATAGTGTCACTGTTGTAATTACAGTGACATTATTGAATCTCCTTGCATGACAAGATTTGGGTTTTGTCATCTCCCTAGAAAAAAGAAAGTTGAGAAACTATTAACCTTTGATAACCTTTACAATATATTTTCAAGTCTGCTATGTGCTGCCAAGGGAACATATCCAGACAGAGCAGAAATTCATTAGACTTGGGTGTTTCAAGTATCTATATCAAGGACAAAGACAAAACTGCTGTCATAGAGAAAGGACTGGGACACTGGGGCACAATAACTTCAATTTCTCTTCATCTGGGTCTAGTGACCCATTCCACGAAAATGCCAATACTGCACTATTTCATCCAGATGACCTGGGGTTATGACATCAAGATAAACGCGATTTGCTCAGAAATCCCCAATGCCCAGCACTGCGAAGCTATATTCCTGATAATATTCAGAATCTCACTCCGTAGAGTCAAAAGTAGCATCCAGTTTGGATGACATTTGCAGAATTTTTGGCCAAAGTCTTTCTGCTTCCCAAAGGTAAAAACTTTGAATCAATGGGACTACTAGGTTTAAATTAAGGTTCT
>VMDR010026940.1:0-13795 GCA_007922815.1 Macrotus californicus
ATATGGCTTTGAAACATTTTTTGAGTCAAAAATAGTCTTGAAAACATAAAGGAATGAAAAATCATTTTCTAAATGCTACTTAGACCTGTCAACCCCCCTTGAGAGTCTTCACAAGATCCACATCCTCTATGGGTGAAGTGCAATCTCCTAGGGAGACAAGGGAGCCCAGTATTCACGGTCTTGCCCAGTGTGCTCCATCACTGCACCTCACACTTCTCTCCCCACACACACATTAGGACAAGGAGTTCCCTCAGTGAAGGCCCTTATATTCCTCATCTGCCTGTGGAACCTCCCTATACCCACTCAAGCCTGACCTCCTCTGTTAAGCTTCTATGTACCACCCCTCCCAATGCCTAATAAACTAATCCTTTCCTCCTCTTTCAAACAAACCCTGCTCCCAGTCCTATAAAAAATTCTACAGATACAGTCACCCTCTATGGTGAATGTGCCTAACCTGCCCTGAGGTCTGGGATTCCAGAGGGAAGGAACAGAAGTCATTTTCTAGCAGATGCTTGTCTAATTGGCTGCATCAATGGATGCCCAAATAACCAAGTGAATGTGTGTCTCCGGTCCCTCAAATGAAAGTTAGAAATACCTTTCCTCCAAAACCTCATGGGATGTGCTGAGGGTAGAGGTAGAGGGTACACATAGGAATGGCCACAGTCTTATTTACAAAACACCGTCCCTGTCAGAGAATGATTATTTAACATGCCTGACTACTGAGGTCTGATCACAATGTTTTTTGTAAGAAAATTTTTGTTTGCCCCAGACTTTAACTGGAGAAGGGTTTGAACTCCTTACAGTGTAACTACTTTTCATGTGGTCATTCCTAAAAGTTCTAGTGAGCAACTACTGTGAGCCCAGAATAATATGTCTCCTGGATGCTGGGAAACATTGCTCCCAGCCTCTCATTGAGACTGTAGCCCAGAGTAAGGTACCTGGAAACATGAAGTTACTCACAGGTTTATTTTTCTAATGTTAGATTCTAAGTTTTTGTCTTTGTTTGTTTGTTCTTTTCTCATTGGAGCCTATTTATCAGTAATGAGTTGTGTAGTGGGAGATTTGTAGTATAGCATGAATGCCTGGTATTGTGTGCTAAATCACATATTCCATTTTTACTGACCAAATGTAGGGTTATGCAGTCCTCATTATTCTGATTCACATTTGAGATTCTTGAGAGAATAGCACCAACAAAACTCCAAATTAAAAAAATAAAATGGGACGTTTAAATAGCTGATAAGGTGAAATATGCTTTTTGAATTTCTTTTTATTGATTTTTTATTCGTTTGTGGCATGGAAAATTTAGAAGTATGAAATAGACTATATATTTTTAAAATCTCTTAAATAGGCTATATCACAGATTAGAGCAGCCCAGACCTAAAGTCTCTGGTAGCATTTTATATAGATATTTAATACAAATGTCTGAGTCTCAAGGCTGATGAGTTTTTCATTTGTTTCTAATGAGCAAAATGTGCTTAACATTTCACTGCACTGTAGCCTGGAGTTGTATAAAATCTGATTAAGTGATTCAGTTACAGTGAAATAGACTACAGGGTCAGACCAAAATCTTTGAATCTGCTTCCAGCTACCTAATAAGAGACTTGGCAGATTGTTTCAGCTAGACGTGAAGCCATTCAAATTCTCAGCGAGTATTTGAAATCTGTATGGGACATTATAGACCACATGTCTAATAATTAGCCATGGGTTAAAATCCTAGTTAGGGCTTTGTTTCACCAACAGAAGAGATGGTTCTTACACAACATCAATCCTAAGTCCCTGAAAGAAGGGACCTATCTATCAAGAGACAAACCGCATTGGGTAAGGTCAAGGGGGAGGCAGAAATTCTAACATAAATTCATATTTACACTGGATGTAGGAACAAGCTTCAAATTTTCTATCCTCACATAACTGTTATGTATATTCTAGTGACTGTCTTACTGTGTCTTTTGAATGAAAAAAAACAGGGGGCAAGGGTGATATTTTATTTTTCAAATATTGGCTACTTTTCAAAAGCCTTAAGTAGTTGTCTAATTGATGAGATATTTGCTAGAGCTGATGGTTAGGGTATCAATAAAAGTAATGAAGAGTTTGTGGTAATTACAGAGGCTTGTATTAGTACACACTTCCTTTCCTTTCTCTCAAAGATGCCTTGAAATTATTTATACATGAAGTGAAAGAAATGGTTATTAAACCTTTGTTAAGGAGGTTGGGGACAAGTTATTCTGTGACTGAAAAGTGTAACAGTTTTTATTCCAAACACCCTGAAAGTGTGGCAAACAACTGGCCAACTAATGAGATGCAGTAAGGTGACTTACAGGCTGTAACAAATGGCATGTCCCACCAGCCCCAAATGAATAAATAACTCCTCAGAGGTAAACGCCTTTCACCCTGAAGAATTCATTATGAACTGAGACTTTTATGCACACATTCTTTATGATTCAATTGCCATTATATGGCCAGCATGGTTACAAAGGAGGAAAACAATGAATTATGCACCTTGTCTGCAAACTCCATGCCTTCCTCTGAGGTAAAACATCATTTGTAGAATAAAGGAACGCATGGAAATTGTGGTATCAAGGTAAGAATGTCACCAGAAAAGAGAAGATTAAAGGTGAAGAGGAGTTGTCAGTGACAGCCTAGTAAGAAAAGTGATTTTTTGAGCCTAAATTGGAAAGATGGGTAAAACCTTAGAGAAAATTAAATGGATAATCCAGACAGGGAAGGAACTGAGAAAAGCCTGTACAGTAGTCCCCCTGTAGCCACAGTTTTGCTTTATGCGGTTTCAGTTACCCACAGCCAACTGTGGTCCAAATACATTAAATGGAAAATTCCAGAAAGAAACCACTGCTGTGTCTTAAGTTGTGTGTTGTTCTGAGTAATGTGATGAAATCTCATGCCATCCTGGTCCATTCCGCCTGGGATGTGAATCATCCCTCTGCCCAGTGTGTTCACATGGTGTGTTATCTGCCCGTTACTCTGTAACCATCTGGGTTATCAGATTGTCATGGTATCCCAGGGCTTCTGCTGAGTTCATCCTCAGTTTACTTAATAATGACCCGAAGTGCAAGAGTAGTGATGCTGGCAGTTTGGATATGCCAAATAGAGGCCATAGTACTTCCTTAAAGTGAAAAAAATGGAAGTTCTCAAACTTAATAAGGAAAAAAATGTATGCTGGAGTGGCTAAGATCTATGGTAAAAACAAATCTTCTATCCATGAAGAAGGAAAAAGAAATTCATGCTATCTTGCTGAGAAAGAGAGAAATCACATTCACATAAATTTTATTTCAGTATATTGTTATAACTGCTCTACTTATTATTATTATAGTTGCTAATCTTTTGCTGTACCTAATTTACAAATTAAACTGTATCATGTGTCTATATGTATAGAAAAAACAGTCTATATCTATGGTTTTAGACATCCAGTGGGGGTCTGGGAATGTATCCCCTGGGGATAAAATCTGGGGGCAGGGTCTCCTGTACTCTTAATGAGTTCAGTGTATTTTATGGAGACAAAGAGGAGCAGGAGGATATAATTTGTAACAGGGGAAATTGAGAGGGGTGGAGCTGAATATGGACAGTGACATAAAATTATAGAGAAGTGCTAATTTCTGTTTTTTCTACATGTTATACAATTTTCCGGGGGCGGGGGGGAGGCACACTACTTCTACAATGAATCTATATGACCATGAACAAGTACTCCAATATGTCTGGGCCTCCTGGTGTGTCATGTGTACACTGATCTGTTATCCTAAAGGCACTTTCAGATCTCTATCTTCTGCAAAAGTCTATAAACCTAAAGTTCAAAGACCCCTACCATTTCAGCATGATATTCAAAGGACATTGATCCCAACACAATGCGGATACTCACAGTTCTACTTGATCTGAAAGAAGCCACTTAACAGCAAGAAAAGAAGGAAAGGAAAGTGAGGAAATTAGGCCTAAGTTCCCTCCCTTCTGTGGCTCCATGGCTCTATTTTTTCACTGCCCGCAAGACACACTGACTCCGGCCCCATGCCAGGAACCATGTTGACACAGCACTACCAGATCCCACTTCCCCCAACACCTACTGGTGAATGTATTGCTTCAAAGCTTTGAATCATCACCATTAACTATAGCAGGCTTCAGCGGAGTTTGATTGGAACATAATATCACGTATTTATTTACTTATTGTCTATGGCTGCATTCACACTACAACATCACAGTTGAGTGGTTGTAATAGAATTTGCATAGCTTTTAAACCCTAAAATATTTACTATACTCTAAATAAATTTCCTGATCAATGAGCTACAGAAGGAAATCTAAATTCTTATCTTACTGTTCAAGGATCCCAATTACCTTTCCTATTTTTTCTCTCACCATTCCCCTGAAAGAACCAACAGCACAGGCAATGTTTTTCGTTAATTAGGCATATACAATTCCAAGCATTCTCTGAAGAATGTGCTTTCTCATCCATCTTCCATTCTATCCATTATCTAAGATTTGGTTTTTTAACCCACAAAGCTTTTTTCCCAACTATCTCAGCCCAGAGTTTCATTCATATTGAAACTCAAAATTATTATCTTAACTATTAATCCATTTTGTTATTTTCCTTCTGATGTATATGTTCCATTTCTCCAACAAGGAGACTATAGCCTCAAATACTTTGAGGGTTCAGCACCTAGGACAGCACCTCAAACATGGCAAAGTGGAAATGTTGCATTGAGGAGAAGAGAGCTGGCTTGAAAGCTATCTTTATCTCTTACTGGTTGAACAAGGTTCTTAGTTTAACTGAGCCTCAGCTTCCTCACCTGTAAAAGACACAAAAAAGCCATACCGCTTTGGTCCTCATCTCTTCTTCCCTTTTTATCACATTGGCTGTACTTATTCAATGCCTGACATCCATGCAAGATAGTAAGCTCAATGACTAACAACTCAGTGTAGCCACAACTAACTTGTTCTGTGAAGTATCCTCAACTCTTAACATAACACCTGGAAGCATTTGTTCAGTGAATGAATAAAAGTGTCCATCTTCGAAAGTGTTTGACAAATGCTGGTTCTTTTCCATTTTTTCCTCTCACTTTTCTTTCTAGACATTATATAATTAAAAAAATAGCTATGGGGATTTCATGCCGATTAGGACACAAGGAAACAAATAATGCACAATAATTTGTTAGGAATCAAATTAATAAAAATATAAGGCAAAAAGCATTTAATGCATTATATTAATGAAGATCATGTACTTACTTTGGAGTCTACAGAAGACAGAAAAAAAAACCTTTTAAGGTGTTCATACACTGGAAGTCATAAAAAGCTGCATATTTGACCTCAAAAAATAACTGGAGTTACATAAATTCTTGATACATCAAGAAAAATGTGTTCATAACCCCAAAGTGAGGTGCCTCAGGCTTTCCAATCAAGTTTCCTTGGACTATTTCCCTGAGCTGTTATATACCAAAGAAGATGTGAAAAGGTTTTTCATATTCCGAAGAAGAAGAAAAGAACAGAGGGAAAATACAAAACAGCCAGAAAGCAATTAACAAAATGTCTTTGAATGCATACCTATCTATAATTACTTTAAATATAAAAGACATAGAGTGGTTGCATAGTAAAATAATAACTATAATAATAATACCCATGAATATGCTGCCAATAAGAGACACACTTCAGACATAAGAACACACACAGACTGAAGGTGAAGGAATGGCAACCAAAATAAATCTAGAGTAGCTATACTTACATCAGGCAAAATAGACTTTAAAACAAGAACTGTGTTAAAAGACAAAGATGGACATTACATGGTGATAAAAGGGCTTATTTGATAAGAAGGAAGATATGCTATTTTTAAATATACTTATATATTCAACATAGGATCACCTAAATATATAAAATGTTAACAGACTTAAAGAGATATCTACAGCAATATAATGATTGTATGGCACTTTAATACCCCACTTACATTGATGGATAGATCATCCAGACAGAAAATCAATAAGAAAATATCAGCTTTAAATGACACACTTAAAATTTGTATGGAATGACAAAAGATTCTGAATAGCTAAACAAGCTTGAGAAAGAAGGGCAAAGCTAGAGGTATCACACTTCCTGATTTCAAACTGTACTGTAAAGCTATAGAAACAAAACAATATGGCATTGGCATAAAAAAAGACACACGGATTAATAGAACAAAACAGAGAGCCCAGAAATAAGCCCACACATATGTGAATAATTGATTTCTGACAAATTTCTGTTCCAAGAACATGAAGTAAGGAAAGAATAATCTCTTTAATAAATGGTGCTGACAAAACTGAACCACCACAGGCAAAAGAAAAGGAGGGGGCGGGGGACCACTGTCTTACGTGATATGCAAAAAATAATTCAAAATGATTGTAGAATAGAATGTAACACCTGAAACCATAAAATTGCTAGAAGAGGACATAGGCAATAAGCTGTCTGACATCTATCATAACAATGTTTTTTTAGATATGACTTCAAAGGCAAAGGAAACAAAAGCTAAAAATAAATGAATGAGAATACATTGAACTAAAAAGCTTCTGCACAGCAAAAGAAACCATCAACAAAATGAAATGGCAACCAACCCAATGGAAGAAGATATTAGCAAATAATATTTTTAATAATGGGTTAATGTTCAAAATATGTAGAGAATGCATACAATTCAATAACAAAAAGAAAAATGAAAAAACCTGATTAAAAAAATTGGCAGTGAAACTGAATAGACATTTTTCCAAAGAAGTCACATAGATGGCCAACAAACACAGTAAAAGATATTTGACATCACTTATTATCAAGGAAATGCAAATCAAAACCACAGTGAGGTAGCACCTCATGTCTGTTACAATAGCTTTATCAAAAAGACAAGAAATAACAGGTGTTGGCGAAGATGTGGAGAAAAGGAACTCTGGTAAACTGTTCTGAAAATCTAAATTGGTGTATTCATTATGAAAACAGTAGTAAAGTTTTTCAACAAATTAGAATTAGAACTATCATATGATCCAATGATTCTGCCTCTGGATATTTGTCCAAAGGAATTGAAGTTAAAATGTCAAAGAAATACCTCTACTACCATGTTCATTGCAACATTATTCACAATAGCCAACATACAGAAAAGACATAAATGTCCATCAACAGATTAATGGATTTAAAAGTATGCCAAGTAGATAAAACAAAACATTATTCAGCCTTAAAAATAGAAGGAAATCTTGCCATTTGCAACAACGAGGGTGGACCTGGAAAACATTATGTAAAGTGAAATAAGCCAGGCACAGAAAAAAAAATACCGTATGATCTCATTTATAAATGGAATCTAAAATATGTGACTCTTGGGAGCAGTGAGTAGAATGGCAATTACTAGAAACCTGAGGAAATGTAAATGGGGAATTGTTGATCAAGGAATACAAATTTTCAGTTATTCAAGATAAGTTCTGGAGATCTAATCCCCATAACATGGTAACTGTAGGTATCAATATTGTATCGTATACTTGAAATTTGCTAAGAGGGTAAATCCTAAGTGTCATGACAACACACAAAAGCATAGTAACTGCATGAGGTGATGGGTATGTTAATTAGCTTGATTTTAGTAATTACTCTACAATATATGTATATGTCAAATCATCGAATCATATACCTTAAGTGTAAACACATATAAACATAATATAGACAAATATTAGGCAAGGCTTTAGTAGAAGTGACTGGTTAAGAGGCTCAGTTCAACATTAAAGAAACATCAGACCCGCGGTCAAAAGCCAGAGGCTTCACCCTCATGTTGGTGTCGAAGGGCAGCTACGTAATGAGGGGCTTAACCTCTCTGAATCTTTCACCTAAAAAAGTGGTTGCTTTGTATAATCTCTGGTGCATGTTCTAGCAGCAGACATACCCATGGGGCTTTACAGATGCCTGAGGTAATTTAGATTCAAGAGTTGTATTAACCTTATTTTTCTTTTAAAAACACTGTACCTCTATACTTTTTCAGGAGAGAAAATCCAAAAGGGTGATGGCCTGCTTCCAGACAGATTTATTGAAGGTAGAGAATCCCAAAACCACAAAAGCATCAGGAAAATCAATGTGAGGCACTTCTAAGGGTTTTAAGAAGCAATCTCTTTCTCCTATATTTAGGTGAGAGGAATTTGTAAGTCTGTGTGCTAATAATATTAAACAATAAAGCAAATCCCTTTTCAAGCAATGTTTTTCCCCTAATTTTCTACACTTTTTCATAGTCGACCAATCTCCTATGGCCATTTCTCACCAGCAATAGATGCCTCCCCTAGCTCCTTTGTCAGCAACTTATTTCAAATTTTCAATGCATGGTGGCCATGCTGCCTTCTGTGTGTCTGTCCCTCATCTTGAGCTTTGACAGCAGTTCTTACACGTTATTGGAAGTGAACTAAGTAATATTATTCATAAATACCTAGCTTCCTCCCTTCCCCTTGTCCCCCACTCTTCATGTGATGATACTGGAGCTGGGACAGAGAGGGAGTCAGGTGAAGCACAAAATAATTTATTATACTTTATAATTCCTCCAAGAGCACTTTATCTCTGCTTTCCCCCACACACATTGTATCCACACCACTGCTCTGTGGGTCACTTTAAACCTCTGAAGCCAAGTCAGACAAAGCATATATCACCCGTAAATTATCTTCATAAACCATGTGAATCACACAGCACGAAGGCAAAGAGCGCATCCCATGAAAAGTCTGAGCCGTGTGATTAATGAATTGGAGAAATTGGAGGCAAATATGGGAGACAATTTTAATGAACCTCAGATCCACCTCTAAGATGAGTGAGGAAGGGGCATGCAGGGTGTGAAGTGAAACAGAAGCAAGATATAAAAGGAAAGAAGACATTTTGAGCATCCTGCTCTTAGTGAGGTATAGACAATTAGAAGCAAAGCTGACCTTACTTTTGAAGCCATACATTATAAAGGTACTAACTCAAATGCCCACTTATCATCAGCCTGGAGGCACAGATGACCTCAGAAAAGCAGCAATAACTCAAATTTTAATGGATTATTGTCTGGATCAACTGACACAGAAAGTCCATCATATACAGAGCTCCCTCTCTCTACCCACCCAGGCATGTCTGTGTGTCCTCAGGCATATTTTAAATGTGTTCACAAATAAATATACCACTACATTTAATGTAGCACTGCTTCACCACATTTAGTTATGGTCCTATTCTCTACCTGCTGCTTACCTGTTCCATCTGTTCCTCTCAGCGGCCACTACCACTCCACTATTCACCACTGCCCATGGGTGCTCTTCCATGCCACCCAGTAGGACACAGACCCTTCTTATCAGTGACTGCCACTGGCCCACTGGGTTGGCGAGTCCCTGAAGCTGGCTGCTGCTCATCCACTCATTTATTCATTCAACCAGTGTTTCATACCTACTGTGTTTCAACCACTCCCTGCAGTTTCAGTTACCCATGCTCACCTGCAATATGAAAACATTAAATGGAAAACTCCAGAGAAAAACAATTCATGAGTTTTAAATTGCACACCATTCTGAGTAGCACAATGAAATCTCACGCCATCCCACTCAGTCCTGCTCAGGACATAAAGCATCCCTTTATCCAGCACCTCCCTGTATATGCTACCTGCCTGTGAGTCACTTAGCAGTCTTCTCAGTTATCAGATCAACTCTTGTGGTGTCATAGTCCTTTCATACAAGTAACCCTGACTTTACCTGACAATGGCCTCAAAGCCATTTGTATGACTGTTATTACAGTATATTGTTATAATTATTATAAGTTCAACTTTATCGTAAGTATGTCTAGGAGAAAACATAGCATATATAGTATGCAATACTAACAGTGGTTCCAGGCATCCACTGGGGATCTTGGAATGTCTCTCCCATGGTGGAGGGCTACTGTACAGTGATAAATGAATCTTACGCTCTACCGTCAAGTATTTAGTTATATGGCTACATATGCTTCTTATCTGTATTCTAGGATGTCCATGTCTAACCGAGAATCTGGAGTTCAGTTTCTCCAGAGGAAAGAAGTCAATAGGTCAGAACAAGGAGCCATGTGACTACACGTATATAAGCAAAAGTGATTATTCTCCTTAACAAATGAGGAAAACAAACCAGAGAGTGGGGGAGGGAGGTGGCTATCCCAAAAGTTACATATGCAGCAAAGCCAAGATTTGAACCTAAGTAACCTGTGCCTCTCTTTGGCATGCTAAGATGAATATGCTTAAATAAATTAGGACAAAAAGATAAAGGGAAAAGAGGAGTACATAGTGAAGAGGAGAGGGGAACCAATGGTGACTTGCTTAGTATGTGTACCTTCAGTTTAGGAGGAATATGTTAATGTTTAAGAAAGAAAAATCTGATTCCTCAAGGTGAAAGTCATGTAGCCTCTCTCCTCTGAAGATTCGCTTGCCTCATTGAAAGACCAATCATGTGGACAAGGCTAAGGCTGACAAAAGTGATAGAATGCAACCATGAAAGTCACTGGGGTGCAAAACTAGAGGAAGGTATGTGGGAAGTGGCAATTAGCACTGCTGATTATCCACTTCTTCAAAGCATTAAAAATGAGAGAAAACTAACTTTTGGTTTGTCCACGAGCTATGGGGATCTCACCGCTTTCCCTAAGCAGCAAACAGAAAAGCAGACAGACCAAGAGGGTAGGAATTTGCATTCAAACTCACCCAGCAATGAATCTAATTCCCACAACCATTAAGAATCTTTCCAAATTATGTTTATATTTTGTGGAAACAAGAGAGCTCGAGAGTCTCCTGATTCAGGAGTGTATATCAGATTTTTGTCTTTTGCTCAGTGCAAAGCTTAACGTTTTTAAGAATACAAAATGTTCAACCAAGGATGTTGGACTATATCTCCCAGGGGTCGCTGGTGAGGCAGGTATGGGGAATGCAGATGACTTGAGGGCGAAGGCTGTAAGGAAGAAAAAAAGTCATAATATAACCTCTCATTTCCCTCTCGTTTCTCTCTTTATCATGCAAATCTCCTTTATAGTTACAAAATTAAGGGAGTATTTTCAGTGACTTCTCCTGGTAGCTAGCAAGGGCCTGATGGCTGAAGTTGACTGGAACTAAACAACATTCAAGAATACAAGGGAGCCATGAGGACGTGAACTCAGGAGTTTGCATAGATTCATGGGAAGTCTTGGTTTTGCTACATTTGTATAGTTTCAAACTAAGGGCTTCTAAACCTCTGAGGGATAGAAAATACAGTCATCCCCCTTTATCCACAGGAGAAAAGTTCCAGGAGCCCCAGTGGTTGCCTAAAACTATAGATAGTAGTAAAACCTTTATATACTATGCTTTTTCCTATACATATGTACCTATATAAAGTTTAATTTATAAATTAGGCACAGTAAGAAACTAACAACAATAATAAAATAGAACAATTATAATATACGGTAGTTAAAGTTTTGTGAATGTCATCTTGCTCTCTCTCTCTAAAAATGCCTTGTACTCTACTCACCCTTCTTGTGATGATGGGAGATGATACAGTGCCTACGTGGTGAGGTTCAAGTGAGATGAAGGACACAGGCATTGGGACATAGTGTTAGGTTACCATTGACCCGCTGACAACGCAATAGAAAAAGGATCATCTGTTTTGGGTGATACTGGATCATCAAGCCATGATGATGTCTGTGGTTGGGAAAATTTAATATTTTTGGACTAAGTCTGAACACAGGTAACTGAAACCACAGAAAGCAAAACCACAGATAAGGAGGGACTACCTTACCCAAGTAAACTGTGAGTTTCATCAGAAAGCAAAGCACAAGGTCTACACTGATCATGGATGCAGGTACTTTGGCACTTGGGAACTACTGTAAATTAGTAAGTTATGCAAGTTAGTGACTGCTGGGTACTATGCTCAATGATGAAGAGAGAGTACAGGAGGAAGAAGAAGTAAGTGAATAAGGCAGAAAATTAAAATTGCATACCACCTACTGTAAGCTGTGTGCACCCTATATTTTCTCATTTATTCCTCACAACAGCTCCTCTGAGGTAGGTGTTGTCCCAGTGCAGAAATGTTGAACCTGAAACTCAAAGAAGATAAGCATCTTGCCAGGTGCCACCCTGCTTGGAATGGAGGGGCTATTTGAGAAGAGCACATTTTGGCTTCTGACTCTGGGTTCCAAAAGATCCTTGGAAACTCTTGCTCACTTCCCAAAGCCCTTGGCAGTCACCGAAGGTCAGACATCCACCTCCCAGATGACCAAGTCTCCATAATGGTGCCATAAAGCAGAGCAATAGAATCCGGCTCTTTCATAAATTGTCCGGTGTCGGGCCAACTCAAGAAGATTCAATCTGCTGGCACTAAAAAATTGAAGAAGGCGTTGAAACTTAATCAAGACTTACCAGATTGTCTTCACCTGGTTCTTTCTAAAAGAACTAAAATGTCAAGGCCAAGTAAAGCATTTAGATCCCTGGCAGCTCTCTGGCATCAAATCATCACACACGTCTCAGAATATATACGTTCAGACCATACCTTCTGGAAACTCTGAATCATTAGGCTTGGATCAGGCCAGGAAATATGCATTTCTAAAAAGCTTCACAGGGGATGTTTCCTATACTTCACAGTGATTCTGATGTAAATGACACAAATGAGCCCTACTGCATTGATACAATCTGTGGGACAGGAAAAGACATCTGAACTAATGACTAATAAGTTTAAAATATTTGTAGCAAAACTTAGCTTCACTGCCATGGAAATTGGTAAGCATGAAGTTGTGATGTAAGATTTCAGCGCAAAGTATCAATAGACCAAACAGAGTGGGAGTGTGGCCCCTTGGTATGTGAGTACTTCCATATAAGCCAGTGATTCTGACCTTTCTCATCTCATGGGACACACAAATTAGGAAACTTCTGCATCATGCCAAAAAATACATTTTTGCCAATATCACAAAACACAGGTATAATTTTGATTCATTCACATCAGATGGCTATTGCATTGGTCATTGTCATTTTTATATTTGACAAATCTAAACAAAAAGAGGTCAGTGAACCTGACTAAATAGTCAGGTATCGCATGTTTTAAAACTTCTTTTGGCACACCGATTGAAAAACGCTGATGTAAACAATAATGTTCCTTGTAGAACTTGCTCAGGAGAGGGGATGTTCACAATGTGGCTTCTTCCCTTGCTGATGGCCGCCAAGCCCTTTGGTAACTCCCAGCCCTGATGCCTTGGGTCAACATTCCTCTAGTTGTGGTTCTCACCTGAAGCAACTCCTGGACTTTATGGCTGCACAGTGACACCCCTTGCTGGACATGTAGTTAATGAAGTTTCATGTTCAGCTCGCTGGTTCTCCATTCTCATTGCCCAGCCCCACTGATGGTATCTTCTTAAACTCACAAGCTCTCACATCACCTGCAGGGCCGTGGACATTACACATCCACAAGGCATGATCCTAAAGACAAGATCACTTTCCTAGCAACTTTCAATAACCTCTGGGATTGAGCTACTTCACAAGTTCTTTTCCTTCCCATAGAGGAGAAACTGCATAAGGTTCATGACTGCATGGCCAAAAAGTCAACTGGTTCTTCTTTGAGGTAAGGGAAATATTTCAGGTATATTTGCTCTATCCTGTGCCTGTCTCATCATTTTAGGATGTGAAGAAAAAACAAATGTTTCATTTCAGAGGAGAACCTGGACTGCTAATGGCTCTTGTGAAGGATGCCCCTCTGTACCAGTATAGATCTGCCCTACCCTAAAGGAAGTTGTGTCCTCAGAATGGGCATCCAGAAAAAAGAGAGAGATAAGAAAGATGGGGAGGGAGACAGAAAAGGGAGAAGGAGATGAAGCAGAAAAGAAAGGAGGAGGAGTG
>VMDR010026941.1:0-13797 GCA_007922815.1 Macrotus californicus
TCCTAGGCACTGTGTAGTGTCAAGGACATAAATTTGCTAAGAAATTATCATCACTTCTAAGGTGCATAGTATTGTGGGATGGTGCACATATGGTAAGAGACATTAAATTAAAATATGATGAATGTTATAACAGAGAAATGGGAATATCTCTGTGAACCTTTTTCATGCTTGCCTTATAAAAGCCTATCCAAGGCACAACTTACACATTTCACTGCCCAGAGCACCTAAACACAAATACTAATGCTCATATGTAGTGACTGCTACTTTCTAAGTTCAAGTCTTCTGGTTATTCTCCTTCCCTTTTTACAATTTCCCTTCCTCCTTCTCTTTCTTTCTTCAAAATTTGTTGATTAAAACTGTGGCCAGACACTGTACATGATACTCAAAATATAAAAAGGAATAAGACAGGCATAGTTTCTGCTTTCATGAGCTTATGATCGTCGGGAAGAATAAAATGAATAAATAATTATGATGTGATATGAGAAAGGGAAGGCCAGACCAGGAAGCACAGGCTCCTGGTTAGGCAGTTTATTTTTATCTGGTTCAGAAATAAAATTTTGACATTTGTTTGAGATTTCATTAAAAAGCACATATATACATACATCACTCATCTGCTTAGATAAAAATTTGAGAACTACTACATTGGACTCTGTAATGTATTTATTCCAAATACTCTTACAATATAGTTAAAGCTGAACTTAAATTTAAATATTATAAAAGCCTGAATATGTCTTTCTTTTTTTAATCTTTATTATATATTTTTTCATTACCATTTAGTCCCTCTATACCCCGCTCCCCCCAGCAATTGTTGTCCATGTCCGTGAGTCCTTTTGCCTTTCTGCTCAGTCCCTCCACAGTTGACAGATAGCCCTTTCCATTCAATGAAAATATTGAACAAATTTGCTTAGTCTATGTTTTCAGTTTTATTTCCCTCTCATTTTCACATTCAAATTTCAATCATTCGGAGAAAGCAAAACTTGTTAAAATTGCTGCTGCAGGGTTTTCACCTGGTGGTGGAGTTATGACAGTTGTTCCTGGAGAACGGTCTCAACAAGCCAACTATAGATGTCATCTTGGCGTCACTCCATTTGTCTCTCTGGTGCGGTACAGAGGGCGGTGCCAGCTTCTTGGAATCCGCTTTTCTGATTTCTAAACTTCTCTCTATACAGTCCGAGTTTCAGAGGTCCGAAACATGAGAAGACAGAATCAACTATTTTCATTATGAAACCACACACGAAAATTATTACTCAATTCACGTACTAAAATTTCCTTGTTTTCTTTGACTTCATGTAAAGAAGAACCAGTTAAATCCAGACTTTAATCAACACCATGGATTAGTGTTGAATCAAAGATTCCATGTGGACCTATTCCGAAATTAGGATGATTTAACCATTGCACTATTCCTAAAAAAATATACACCCCCCTTATTCATCACTCTTGGATAAATTGATAATAATATAGTTAATTGTCTAATAAACTTCTTAATAAATTTGTTAAAGAGTCTTTTTTAAATCTTCATTTAATATCATGATTTCCACCCTTCTAATTCCCCATTTAAGTCAGTGATTTCTTTGTGTCAATGAAGAAATGATTCAGCTTCCTTTTCGGACACTATTGACCTTTGTCAATTTACTTTGAAAGGTAATTGAAATACAACAAACAATGGACAGCCTGTTCTTGGTCGTGCCTCAGTTGCTGGAAGCAGCGTGCAGACCTAGAATTATCCCCGCAGGTTGCAAGCAGGAAAGGGCTGGCTGGGAAGGACATCTTTTTGGAAATCATTATTCCAGACTCATAAAACTCTCATTGATAGGAAGCTTTACAGCTCCAAAATACTTTACAACTGTTAATCAGTTAATCACATCTTCATCCTCAAATTACTCGGAGTCATTCAAAGCTTTGTTTTTCCTTTGTAGTTTGTGGTATTCATTATAGCACTACTTAGTTTGAGCTCCTGATCTTGGTTTCACGTGGATATGTTTCTCTTGGATGTGTTTGTAGTTATTTTCCTACTTCCTAATTTGCTAGGGTACCCAAGAGACTTGGGACATGGCTGCCTATAAATTAATATAAAAATCAACTACATTTGTGTTCTTCGTCATCTGCCAGAATGCCATTTGGAATCTTCTCTTGGAATCGGAATCTCCCAAAGACTCACCACAGTGGAATTCAGGTGCAGAGTAAACACAGCAGTTCTGGTATCAGCGTCCATTTAGCTGGGGGGGGAAGTGGGACTTTTATTCCTATTATTATTGCAAACAGATTGTCCACTGTATGCTGTTTGAAACACGGGGAACGAGTGATGTAAGAATCTGTACTTCAAGTAATCAGGTAACTTGCACAACTACACTTTGCCTTGTTCAAGTTTGTGAAACCACAGCCAAAACCAGAAATGAAGCCGAAACCGACACCGAAACACTGTGCCAAAAGCAAGTGGCAATAGGTACTTTTCTATTTTCTAATTCCCCAAGACCTTTCTCCTGCTGATTCTCACCTACCTACACAGACATCCTGAGGAAATCACTTCTTGGTAAGGGATGTGGCCACTTAAAAGAAACATGAATAAAAAGAAAACAAAACTCCCGCTTTGACACTGCGTATTCAGCACAACCGGTGGTGTAAGTGATGCCCATAGGGCCTCTGGCTCTCTAGGCACAGTCCGGCCTCAGTGGGCCCCCAGAATCCTTCCCTGACTGCAGTGTGGATCTGGCTGCAGCAGCATTTCCACATCTGCTGTGTTCACACACACACCATCCGTGTTCAACAGATAGCTTGTCCTGGGCCTGGATTTTATATGTGCGCTGTTAACCAAGAGGAGGTCTTGTTCCAGCTGGCAGTGGTGGGTGGATTGCCAAATGCAGAATTGCATCTGAGCTGAGACTAACATTATCTGAAGCACATTTGCGTTGGTGTGGGGAGACTGGAGTCACAACAGATAAACTGAAAGATTGTTTCATGATGGATTATATAAGGCACTGTTTTTTCAAAAAAATGTTTTTTTATCACACAAAGGCCAGAGATCACATAACTCCTGTTCAGAACCATCCGTCAAGCAAACTTACTCTCATCAGAAAGCTAAGTTGCCAAAAAGGAGTGTCGGAAGGACGTTAGCATTTGGGATTATATATGGTACTTAGCACAGTCAGTCCAAAGACTCTGAAGATGGCTGAGTGCCCTGTGCCTCCAGCTGAGATCTTGTTTGATTGAAATCAAGTGTACGACATCAGAATGAACTGGCCAAATTTAACAAACAATTGTTTAATTGCCACCTCAAATTAGAAACCTCTTTTAGGTGATTTTGGGATAAATGATAGAAAGAAGCGATCCAATATCCAAGGGGCTTAGATTTAGCTGAATGAAGATAGTGACAGAGGTATGTATGGATTGCAGTTCATTATGTTTACACAAGAAACTCAGGGCCACCATGGGTGGCCATGATTATGGTGGAACCTTAAGGAGAAGACAAACTTTTATCAGAGTAGCTCTCTGAGCTGAATGCGGCTGTCATTTCTTGTGCATTATCGGGTATTATAACGTTACACCAGCACTGAAACAAGCCCAAAGGCGATGTTGTTGAGTCCACCACAGCAGCATTACACAGCTGACACAGCAATTTGGAAAGAAAGAAGAAAATGCTCACCTCGGTTATAAAGCTCACTTCTAATGAGAGCCTTGGAGTCAACTACGTGTAATTTAAAGTTCTCAAAAAATGTTTTCCCCCACACATATTCTGTTCAATGTTTTCAAAGATCTATTTTTAGAATACCTGTGAAAATTTGATCTTAATAGATATTTGCATGTCCCAACAGATATCATAGACAAAATTAATAATTATGATTTTTCTTGTTTGCTGAAATTATACAAGATAAATCTTGAGAGGGCCATTAACATACTAAGATGCTATTTTATTTTGTCAAATTGACTAATTTGAGAAGTAGAAAACCCAAATGATGATCATGAAAGAATTTCCATAGTCTGGAGAGATTAAAATACATATTCTTTCAGTAAATTGCGTCAGTTCTTGGCCTAACCTGCTTTACCAACGTTATCTTTATTGTCTCAATGTTTTGTTCCAAATCAGCAGGAGTTTGACATGTGTGCACATTCCTAAGTATCATTACATGCAGCACAAAACACTAAAAATATTTTATTTGATGAAGAACAAACAATTATTAGAGTTACAAAATGTCATTTGGTTTGACAATGAGGTGTTTTTGATTTGTTTGCTTTTGGATACCAGTCCAATTTTCTTCTGACCTTCTGCTTGATGTTTGATTCAGTTAACTGGGAATTTAAACTGTCTTTCTATCTAAATATCCCCATAAGTATATAAAGAGACTACTATTTTCTTCTAAAAAATTTAATTCTTTCTAGTGAATGATTTTCATACCAAGAACCGGATTATCCCCAGGGCCTAACAAAAGCCCTGAGACCTTCTGTCTCAACAGCAGGCAAGGCCTCATTCCTCACTCCCATCCTCTGGTTCCTACTGATGGAGAGAGATCCTATTTCAGGTCCTGGGACATTTTGCATGACTCAGTTTGGGAATTTAAGCCCAGATAAAGGGAGTCCAGTATTAATAAATCAAATCATTAGTGGCTTCAGGATCTTAGATAACAATTTTTAATGCCTAGTTTTATAAATCATTAGGGTCTCACAAATTCCAACCTTCTCCTTAATTCAATCTCTGTAACTTTCACCGCATTTTCAGGTGGGGACTAAATGACTTAGCAGACAGCTGTGGCATAACAGAATGTCCCTGGACTGAAGGATGGAAAACCAGGGTTCTACTCATAGCTCCAGCTCTGTCACGTAAACACCACTGGTTCTTGGGCAGGTCTCTGAACCTCTTTGAACTCAATTTAATCTCAAAAAGCAAGAACACAACCACCTGCCTGGTACGGCTATTGTAAGGGTTGATTGTGTAGAGTGTTCAAAATGAAGTGCTAGGCAAATAGTGATATTATTTGTCTTTGTACAACAAATGACAAACAACACAATAGAACATCAAAATTAAAGCAATAGACAGATAGGTTTTCCTTAGCATCTATTATATTTAGTCAATATATTGAAATCTCATTCCTATTTCAGTCTCAAAATCAACATTCTTAAATCATTTCTTAGGTTGAATTTGCTGCCCAAATTGAGAAATGCTGTCTTCTCTTTTCAGATAATCTCTTTTCTAACCCACCTTCCTATAAGAATAAAATGATAAAACTTTTAAAAAGTTTAGCAGGGATACTCACCTTGTGTTCCTTAATCTAGCTACTACACCAGGCTTTAAGGCTGGAGTTGTCCAAGTGGACCAGGTAGAGGGGAATCCACAAACTGCTCTTATTGCCTGAGCAGTCAGTGTTCAGTGGGTGGTAGCTGGAGTTCTCTGAGGCCGACTGAGGCACTGGCATTAAATTCAACTGAGACTCGTTCTTTGATACAAAATCTGAGCTAAAGAAAAGGGAACCCTAGTGCACTGTTGGTGGGAACGCAGACTGATGCAGACACTGTGGAAAACAGTGTGGAATTTCCTCAAAAAACAAAAAATGAAACTGCCTTTTGACCTAGCAATTCCAATGCTGGAATTATACCCTAAGAATCCTGGAATGCCAGTTCAGAAGAACCTATGCACCCCAATGTTCATAGCAGCACGATTTACAATAGCCAAGTGCTGGAAGCAACCTAAGTGCCCATCAGTAGATGAGCGAATCAAAAAACTATGGTACATTTACACAATAGAATGCTATGTAGCAGAAAGAAACAAGGAGATCCTACCCTTTGTGACAGCATGGATGGAACTGGAGAGCATTATGCTAAGAAATAAGCCCGGCAGTAAAAGACAAATACCATATGATCTCACCTACCAGTGGAACCTAATTAACAGAACAAACAAGTGAGCAAAATAGAACCAGAGTAACCAGAGGGGAGAGGGGAGGGGAGTAACATTGGAAAGAAGGGGAAGGGTTGTCAAGGAACATGTATGGAAGACCCAAGGACAACTTGGAGGAGAGGACTGAATGTGGGAGGTGGGGGTGGGTAGGGCAGGGAAGAGCAATGGGGGAGGGGGGAAGTGGGGGCCATGGTAATTAAACAACAATAAGAAAAAGTGTGGGCTAGAGCTCCTAAGCTTCTAGGCCACTTGGTGGTGTTTGGTGAGATGTTATCTTATAGAAATCGATCCTTTACTTTAGAAGCAAAAGAATGGAATTATTCTTTGTTAGGTGTTATGGTGGGCTGATTGGACAGGAAAACAAGAACAGGAGAACCAACAGCTGGAGTGTGGCAGCCCCCTTCAGTAAGGGTCTCTTTGCTGCACTCTAGCTACCACCTTGGTGAGAACACATTATACATGTCCTCTCTTTAGAATGCACCCTGACAATACGACACTCAGAGTCTTTGGCCCTCGCAGTCTTACACAGAGTAGGTTTCCTGTCATGTTGCTTTAGAATACCATCCTGCCATAGACTCATGAGCCTACAGCTCTGTCATCCCTTCCAGGAACGTCCAGGTGGTATGTCTGCTATCAGATATCACTTGCTTAAGCCAACAAGTTTAGCTGAATACCCAAAACAAGTACAGCAGAGTTTTTAGGAAGACAGCATTATTTTCCGTAATCTTAGACTCTACTAGACGCAATCCATGTAGAGAAAATGCAGGCATTTTGCTCCTGACATTTCAATACACAGCAAAGCAATTTCATGAAAACCAGCTGCTGGCTTGGTTACAATTTATGAACATGTTAGTCAATAACCTTAGCTTTTTTTTTGCATGTGTGAATGAATATCATTTATGGATTCCTCTGGGCACATTCTAGTGTGCCAAAAATTAAACTGGAAGAAAAAATGTACTTGCTCTCCTTTGGAAACTTGTAATAAAATGTTAAATGAGAATATTAAATCTGATATTTGCAGGTAATTGTGCTGTGCTGAAGAAATTATTCAAAACTTTTTCTGTTTTTTGGCATCAGGAAACTAAGAAGATGAACCCGAACCCCCTCAAAAAACCTTCCAAGTCCTTAGTCTTCTGGCTTTTCTTTTACTATGTCCAACCTGGCCTCTTGACAGAAGAGCAGGCCCTGAGAAACTCTTTAATTCATTTTTACTCTATCACACATAGTAAGCTTATTTACATAGTTTTTAAAATATACAAAATAGTATGCAGTGTTTATAATGTTTCTTTCCTTCTTTCACTCCTTTCTACCAATTTTCATTCACTATGCCTTTGCTCTTTAGTAAGTTGAAGGAGGGTAGACTGACAGCTGTTACTTCTTTTCAACGCTTGAGAATCTTTCTGGACAACAGTTATGGTTCCGTACTGCTCTGTTTGGCATTTGCTATGTATTTTGAAATAGAAGAATATGAAAGGGCTATTGTTAAGATCTATTCAGTAATCCCATTTCTAATATCCTGTGAAAACTGTTATAAACATATAAAGCATGGGTTACAGTTTATCTAATACAAATTATATTTTGCAAAGTCACTGGAATTTATTCCACTCTTACAATTCCCTTAGAATAATTTCCAAGATATACCGTTAAATGTCATAGACAGCAGATCAATGTTCGTCAAGTCCTAGATGTAGGGGAAAAGCTGACTTCCAAGTGGCATAAGGGAACTTTTGGGGACGATGGAGATTTTTTGTGCTTTTACTGTGGTGGTGGTTATACAACAGCAGACCAAGTTCATAGAGCCATACCCTAAAACGGTTTCAGTGCACTGCATATAGATCATAGCTCAATAAATTAAGACTAAGGAAAATAAAATCCTAGAACAATAAACAGAAAATGATCCTACTGATGTACAAAACGCAGACAGTAACACAAATCATCTCGAGCTACTCTCCATCTGCACCTGTGTGTGCAGGAACCCCCGCAGCCACGTACCCCCACCCACCTCTGTCTTTACTGCTGAACGTGCAGAGAGCCAGCATTGCCGTCTCTGCCTCTACTTCCACAGGCACTCAGCCTCTGTCATTTTATCTGTCTGGGGACAGTGTTGCATGGTGTTTAAACGTGGATCTGGAATAAAAGTACTTGAATTCAAATCTCCACTGGGTCACTTACTATCTGTATAACCTGGGCAAATCACTTATTTTCTCTGTATCTCCATTTTATCTGTAAAATGGGGATAATTATAGATTCCATTGACTTATTATGATAAATAATTAATTTAACATTTATTAAGGTGTTTGGCATAAATCTTGAACCTAATAAGTACTATATCAAGTTTGACTACTGTTGTTATTAATTGTATCTATAAAAGCATAGAAATGATTTATGTGGGTTAGCTCTGGTAAGGACTATGGTACTAGGAAAGGTGAATGAATATACCTATATATATCTATTTTTAATAATCAACACATATTATTTATGAATTCAAATAAAAGAAATGAGCAAGCAATGCATACTTTTTTGATTTGGGAATATAGATTTACCTTTTGGTAATAGAAATTTTCTGTGGTTTTGTGCTTTGACCAGCTAGCCTCAGTTTTCCTGGAGGTCAGAAAGCCATCTTAATTTTGTCCTCGCATAATGCCAAAGGGACCAGGAGGGTGGGAGCTCCCAGACAGTATGGCTCTCTTGGGGGACAGCCTCTGGTAAGGCTGTTGCGGCTGCTGCTCCCTCGCTCTGGAGGTGGTTGCGTCTATCTAGTCAGGCCCTTTTGCTGAGTTCCCCGAGGGCTCTGCAGTTTTAACCAGAAAGAGGGACTCCATCCTTTTACACATGTGGACATGCAGCCTTCTGAAGTCTGAGAGTCTCTGAGGGTAAAGATCTAAAGTGAGCTAGATTAGCCTGGGTATGTAGCCATGTGATGCGGAATATTTGCTCTGGAAAGAAACTTTCTCCTGGAAAATACCAGGTTGTAAGAAAGCCTCTGTGGGACAAGGTGGGAGAAGTTCCCTTTGGTCTAATGCTGATGTGCTGATGAGCTAAGGGGGTGGGAACCTGAGTGTTTTTGGCCAATGGAAAGATAAATTATTGGAAGATAATTAGGCAGTCTCAGGTGAGGGGTTAACTGGGTCATGTTGTTTTCACATTGCTCTAGTTAATTTATTTGTGGAACACTGTTGTTTCTTTGTATTCCTCTTTCTCAGGAGTCTTTTTTCCCCCCATTGGATTGTGAAAGCGAGAAGAGTGGCCTGGCCATGTGCTCTTACTGACCACGCTCCAGATACGAAATTCTTGTGTAAAGAAGTTTGACGGTTTGATTTAACACATGATGATTAAAAGGTAAGTACAGTTGATCAAAGAACTTGATGATGATAAGTGGGTTCAAACCCTTCATGCCCATTGTTGAAAGCATGGCCTGTGTTCTGAAGATGCACACGTTCAGTTATATTGCCCTGCCGCTGCCCATAAGGTGGCACACTTAAATCGCATGTGTCATCAGTGGGGGCTGTGGGTCCACAGATGAATGTTGCTATAAACTCCAGAGAGAAAGGAGGGAAGATTTGCTTTCTGTTTGCAACAGAATTGTTTCTGTTGCGTAGTAACTAGGACATGGATTAGGCAGCACAAAGAATTAACAAGAGTAGAGTAGTTGACTTCTAGGAATTCAGAAGTCTTTCATATCTTCCCATTCAAAGTCTGGGTGTCTTCAGGGCCTTTGAAACAAATCATTCTTATTTTTAAGAATAAATACCCAAACTTTGCCTGAATATGGGAAATGTAAAGTGTCCGAATGAGCAGAAAATATTCTTTTGAACTAGGGCTGTATATATTTTCAACTTTCCTGATTTGACTGAAATTTATCCTGTTTCAGCCAATAGATGGCTGGATGTGTCAGCTAAGAAGGAATTGAATGGAAGTGGACAGATGACATAGTCTGTTTTCACAAATGAGAATTATCTTTGAAAACACGGAACAGTTAAGTAAGTCTAATGAAATTAAGCATTAAAAGGGCACCCATAAGTGCCAATAATTAATTCTCATTAAAAGGATTTTTATCTCCTATTTTAAGAGCATCTATATTTTTTGAGGCATTACTGATGAGTCTAAAATCACTATGTCCAACTGCATCTAAGCTACTCAAACATTACTTAGGGTTGTGAATTACTAATCCACAAAACAAAGTAACTGACTCCTAAGTTTCTATGAAGGTTAATTGAACAGTTAGGGTCAGTCTTTGCTAACACAGGTTGAAATTTTATAACTGTCCCAGAATTTATTTATACATTTGAGAACTTGTGGGAGACTCACACACTAGAGGCAACTCCTGGCTTTTAAGGAAATCACCTAGTTTGATAATGCAAAACTATTGTTCCTTTAAGGTGATTTATTTTGTGTGTTTATTTTATTCTTATTTTTGATGGCTCACATAAAATGTAGCAGATCATCAAGAACTCAAAAGGATGTGCTTTCTGTTGATTCACAGCTAGTGTGGAATTGGTTGAAATTTGAGCTCCTTCATTTGACCTTCATGTAACCCTGACCTGGGAGGACAGAATGTCTCTAGGGGTGGGAGATAATTTAATTTCCATTCCTGTCAAGTCCTCCATTTCTTCTGTGTGGAGGCTGCAGAGAAGTGTCAAATTCTGCAGAATCAGGTGTTCCGTGTTGGAGATGTGAAATACATTCTCCAGGGGTTAGAGCTGAGACCACCAAGTAGACTTCATTTTAGGGCCCTAGGGGAGCCCTGAAACCATTTGTGAAGATGGAAAATATTTCTTTACTCTGTAAACTATTCATCTTCCATTTCACTTTTAATATGTGCACTCATGATAGCATCAACAAAGACAGTTCCAAAGGCCACACTTAGAACATCTACGTTTATTATTTTTACACATTTCCCACCGAAAACAATGCTTGAAAATTCCAATGTGTCAGACATGGGAACTTGAGTTTCTAATGTGTTTCTTCTGTTTTCTTCCCCAAAGAATGGTAACACAATGCTCACAAAGAATAATGTGGAAAAAGGATGCAATATCTACAAGGTAAAGCTCATTCCATTCAGCTACCTGAATTTCTTTCTTTTCCCACATATCTCTGATTTGTAGAATAGTTTATGATCCTGTAAAGCAATGAAAATTTCTAGAAAGGTCAAAGTTTGTGGCCTAACATGATTTAACACTTTTGTGATTCTGAAATCATAGTTATGTAGCTCAGTATAAGGTAATCTCATCTCTGTTTCATACCACTAAATTTTCTGTGAAACTCCAAGGGTATTATCTTATTGACTTCTCCATTCTTGCAAGTGAATTATAGTAGCAAAAAAGAAAATGGTTTTAGAATAGCCATTGCATGAGTCATGAATGAAGAAGATGTGAAGAATAAATTCAGCTGAGAGACACTTTGTGAAGCTCCAACTGGCTTGGCCATGGTAAATTCTCTCTCTCTCTATGTATATATATATATATACACACACATATATATATACACATATACATATATATGTATATACATATATGTATATATGTGTGTGTACATGTACACACACAGAGATATATATGAATTCCAAAGAGTAAGATTATATACTTGACTGTGATACTACCTTAGCAGAGGAGAAGTTTAGTTTGGGTATGTGAAATACTATAACAAACCTGAGGAAGCTTAAAATAAGAGTATATTTTCTGCTCTTGTTGAAGTTCAGTGCAGGTCAGAGGGACAGAGACTGCTCTGTGTGGTCACCCCAGGACCTCAGTTCTTCCATCTACATCTCTCATATGCGGCTAGTAGTTTGCCTGATTTCCTCTATCTTCAGTCAAAGAGAAAAGAAGGCATGAGGAAGACACACTGGTCTTAACTGTCTATGAGCAAAGGTAAAACAAAAAAAAAACAACACAAGAAGTCTACAAAACAATATATAGATTTGTACCTAGGAAAAGGGAAAGTATTTAGTGATAATACAGCAATCTCTGTTACAGCTAGCAGTTAACATTGGAAGTAAAGTATATTGGAAAGGATGAGCTTTTTCCTGCAGGTTTGGAAAGAGTTCTATGGTGCTGGAGAAAGTAATGGAAAGTACTGTGGGTGTTTTATGCCCCTCCAAAACTACGACGTGTGCGACAGCCTTTAACTCTAAGCTAAACTGGTCATTTGGAGATCGTAGATTTTTTTTTTCCATCTGTGGTAATCTTTTCAAACTGTGGCAAATATTTTCTGGTTAGATTCATGTAAACTTTTTCCCACTGATCTTTGACTAAAAGGAAGGCTTTGCATTCTTTTAAAAATTTTATTAAATTTATTGTGGTGGCATTGGTTAATAAAATTATATGTTTCAAGAGTATAATTCTATTTGGTGAACTTATTCTCTCAAATAGTCATAGGAACTGATTTATAGGAACAAGGCCTGGGGGTAAATGGACTCTAAGCCTCTCTCCATACATGCATGGATTTGTGTGGCTAGAAATAAGACATTTTAATGCAATAATCTTCTGTGAATGTATATATGTACAAGTTAGGGTTCAGTTGAGGCCCTTGTACCAAAGAGTCCTTGAGGAAGACACGGGCATTTACTAAAGATTTTAAATTAAAAATGACAACATTTGCAGGCAATAAGGGCTTGTATCCCGACCTGGGCCTTTCAACGCATCCTTAGACTGACGTGAGTGGAAAATGTGGTAACGCATTCTGATTTCAAATTGGAAATACTAATTTCCCTAACTGTACATAAATGTTATCTTCTTTTTGAACCTTAAATTTGAAATTGCATAGATTCCTTCTTTCAGCGTTTCATGATTTAATATACCACAGAAAATTCTTACTGACACTCAACCCATTGTCACTGGGGAAATGTTTTCATCCTTTGATTTTTGCTTGTTAAAGTCATTAATGTTTGACACTAGAAATGACAACAAACTCACAAATGTCAACAACTGAACCTAAAAAACAAAAACCAAACCAAACCAAACAAACAACTAGAACAGGAACAGAATCACAGAAATGGAGATCACATGGAGGGTTATCAGCAGGGAGAGGGAGTGGGGAGAATGGGGACAAAGGTACAGGGAATAAGAAGCATAAATGGTAGGTAGAAAATAAACAAGGGGAGGTTAAGAATAGTAAAGGAAACAGAGAGCCAAAGAATTCATATATATGACCCATGGACATGCACTAAGGTGGGAGAATGCTGGTGGGGGGTGGGGTGTGCAGGGTGGAGAGGAATAAAGGGGAGAAAAAAATGGGATAACTGTAATAGCACAATCAATAAAATATACTTAAAAAAAGAATTTGAAGTTTCATTTGTAAGGTGCTGGCAACATTTAGGTCTGTTTAAAGGCACCAGACTCTCTACTTATTTTCATTGTAGTGTTTGGACACCAGGAAAAGTGTTCTGATATTGTTGATTCTCTTGGAAAAGTCACCTTCAGTAAAAACACTTATGCTTTGCAAACTAATCTGATTGCTTTTTTTTTCCATCGTAAACATGGGATTTAGCAAGCAGCTGTGTGCCTTCATGTGGCCCCTAGCATGTGGTTTTTGGTAACGAACTCACTTTTTCTTTTTGGAATGTGCATTTATTTTTTATACACCTTGGTAGTGAATCAGTATTGACTATTGTGTTAAAAACACTTTTTTAAAAAAGTGCACGTAAATGATAAACATTTACACTTAATTAAAAATTCAAAAATTCAAAGCAAAAGGCTTATTATTTTAAAAGTGCCTTATATCCAGCTTATTTTAATTCCCAATTTGATTATTTAAAAACACAATATTTATAAAGGCAGTAGTTCCCAATGAAGTTAAAAATATTATCATTTAGGAAACTTATTCAGCAAAACCAGGAACTAAAAAAAACTAAACTAAACTAAAAGTTCATTTTAGAGAAAAATGTTTTTATAAAAATGTCTTGGCTCAGTTTGAGT
>VMDR010026943.1:0-13794 GCA_007922815.1 Macrotus californicus
CTATCTTCTACCTACCATTTATGCTTCTTACTCCCTGTACCTTTTCCCCCTCTCTCCCCATCCACTCCCTGATGATAACCCTCCGTGTGATCTCCATTTCTGTGACTCTGTTCCTGTTCTAGTTGTTTGCTTTGTTTTTGTTTTAGGTTTGGTTGTTAATAACTGAGTTTGTTGTCATTTTACTGTTCATATTTTTTATCTTCTGTTTCTTAGCTAAGTCCCTTTAACATTTCACATAATAGGGCCTTGGTGATGATGAACTCCTTGAACTTGACCTTATCTGAAGCACTTCATCTGCCCTTCCATTCTAAATGATAGCTTGGCTGGATAGAGTAATCTTGGATGTAGGTCCTTGCCTTTCATGACTTGGAATACTTCTTGCCAGCCCCTTCTTGCCTGCAAGGTTTCTTTGGAGAAATCAGCTGACAGTCGTATGGGCACTTCTTTGTAGGTTACTGTCTCCTTTTCACTTGCTGCTTTTAAGATTCTCTCTTTATCTTTAATCTTGGGTAATATTATGATGTGCCTTGGTGTGTTCCTCCTTGGGTCCAACTTCTTTGGGACTCTCTGAGCTTCTCGGACTCCCTGGAAGTCTATTTCTGTTGCCAGATTGGGGAAGTTCTCCTTCATTATGTGTTCAAATAAGTTTCCAATTTCTTTCTGTTCCTCTTCTCCTTCTGTCACCCCTATGATTCAGATGTTGGAATGTTTAAAGATATCCTGGAGGTTCCTAAGCCTCTCCTCATTTTTTTTAATTCTTGTTTCTTCATTTTGTTGTGGTTGAAAGTTTCTTTCTTTCTTCTGGTCCACACCATTGATTTGAGTCCCGGTTTCCTTCCCATCACTGTTGGTTCCCTGTACATTTTTTTTATTTCACTTAGCGTAGTCTTCATTTTTTCATCTAATTTGCGACCATATTCAACCAATTCTGTGAGCATCCTGATTACCAGTGTTTTGAACTGTGCATCTGGTAGGTTGGCTACCTCTTCGTCACTTAGTTGTATTTTTTCTGGAGCTTTGATCTGTCCTTTCATTTGGGCCATATTTTTTTTTGTCTTGGCTCACTTGTTACATAGGAAGGGGTAGAGCCTTAGGTGTTCACCAGAGCGGGGCAACCACGTCACTGAGTTGTGATGCTGTATGTGGGGGAGGGGTCTGAGAGGGAACAGTGCCGCTTGCTCTGCTCTCTGCCAGTTTTCAGTCCCTTCCCCCACTACCCACAATCAAATTGGGCCCTTCTGGTGCTGATTCCCTGGTGGGTGCGCTTGTATATGTCCTAGGACTTGCGGGCCTCTCCAAGGAACACTCCTGTAAGGATGGGAGTTTCTCCCACTGCCACTGCCTCAACCCCCACAGGAGTTTTCAATCAGAGGCTTTGAGGCTTTATTTCCCCACTGGGATCCTGGGTTGCGTGGTCTGTCTCGCTCCCCAGTTGCTCCTCCCAGTTTATCCACACACGGGTGTGAGACTGCCCGGTCCACCAGCCACCACCTCTCCTGGTCCTCCAGCCACCATGCCGAGAGTCCTCTCCACCCGGTTGCCCATCTCTGCCCTTCCTACTGGTCTGGATGAATGAATGTTTTTTCTTTACCTCCTTGGTTGTCAGACTTCTATACAGTTCGATTTTCTGTCAGTTCTGGTTGTTTTTTGTTTTTAAATTTGTTGTTGTCCTTCTTTCAGTTGTGTGAGGAGGCATAGTGTGTCTACCTACGCCTCCATCTTGGCTGAAAGTCCAATTTTTAGGGTTTTTAAAAATGCTTGAAGCTGTGTTGATTTATGTGTTTGATAGATGGGCTAACTCTATTTACATTTATTGCAATTACTGATATATTTGAATCTATTTCTACCATGCTTCTTTTTGTTTGTTTTTTCCTGCCTTCCATTGGATTTATAATAACGCAGGTATAATAGGTAGCTATAATAGGCAGCCAAGAATAGGTCTCTATAATAAGAGACCTATTCGTCTCTATAATAAGAGACCTATTCTTACCTCTTAACCCTACCTGTTTTGAAAGGTCTAGGTTGTGTTTCTATTCTTTTACTAGTCACTTTCGAGTTTTTGATATGCATTATGTTTTTCTAGCTGAGTCTAAAATTACTCAGTATGTATTTGTCTTCTAAGTATGCCTGCTTTAACCCCATTAAAGCCCATTTTAACCACCCAATAAATACCCAGTGAACACCCTCAAACCCCACGCAAGCTAATCTTACTATCTTTCTCTTTGAGCTTAGATTTTACCACTTTTTAGGCACATAAAAGGTGTTTTGTTTGTTTACAATCGTTATTAAATGTACTTATCTATTAAAAATACTATTAAGCAATTCTTGATAATATCTTTTTAGAGACTTTAAGTGCCTGTCCCAGAGCAGATGCTCAATAAATGAAACCTCCCCAACCCCCTCCCAAAATAAACAGTTGTTTGTCTCTTTAATGCTAGAGTTGAGTGCTCAGCAGGCATGGATTCCTCTGGGTTGGATCCCCTTCACCAACAGTTGTCAAAGACTGACTTCTCCTTGTGTTAATTTTGTGGATACTGTGCTTGACTGTGCAGTAAGCTAAATGGTGCAGGATTAAATGTTCTCATTTCTGAGCTGTGAAGTGTTGAAAGTGATCAGGAAATGAAGGCAGAATGTCCATCCTTTGGGAGAAGAATCAGCCAGTCTATGTTGCTGCCATACTTGGCTGCTGGTTGGAATGCAGCTGTTAAGGCAGCTGTTTAACTGTTTGCCCAACTTGAAAGGACACTGCCAAGTGGCAAATATTTTTCATAACAACACTTCACTTTTGCTGAGAACAACAACAGTGCATTTTATTGAGCCCCAGCAGTGTGCCAAACGTGACAGATGGACTACTCAGCAGGTTCACAACCCAGGCTCAACATTCATGCTCATTTCCATTTTTAATGTTTATTAGAAGAACAAATAGGCTCCCAAGGGAAGCCTTTACAAAAAAACATCTCTACATCTTAATAATTTGTTGAAACAGCAGCAAATTAACTTGAGAAAATGAAATATCTCTGAAAGAAAAACTAAAAATCCTAGAAACATCAAAGGAACAAAGGAAAGTTTAAACAAATATTTTAAACCTCTTTAATGTGGCCTAAGGGTGACTTTGACCCCACTTGTCCAGGACATGGGAGGACAGCAGCAGCATGGAACACACATCATCTACTCAATCTCCTGCAATCCAGTGTCCCATTCTGGACCATGCAGTTAGTCTGTCGTTACCAGAATGTTGACACTTAGTAAACGATTGTGTTGAATTGGACAGGCTGTGAACTGGGTGCGGGGGGGTTCTCAGCTGTCCCATTGAATGGCGAAAACAGTATGACAAATGTGAACATTCACAATGAAGAAAACACTTTCAAATGCATAAGTGTGATTTTCTTCCAAACCCTAAAAGGCACGGATCGTGATCATGTTAGGTAGCTCTCCATCCTGGTCTATTCTCCCTGGTCAGAAGCTCATACCTTCAGAAAGGCTTCTGGAGAAAACTTCTAGGCATGCAGAGGGCTCTTGTACACATCTATTGTCTGTTCCAGTTGAAGTGATACTAGAAGTCGGCAATAATTGCCATTCATAGCATTTAGTATGTAGTCCCCACAACCTCTACGAAGACTACAGGGGTCAGACCAAGGGATTTATTTTCATTTAATAAACCCACACAGTGAAAACTGGAGCAGAGGGGTTTCTGAAGGTAATCTGGGTAGAACAAAGCTATATGGTCAATGGAGATTCTAACCTACGGTTTCTCTACTGCTTACCAAATGGTAATTAAATCATCAAGGGCAACAGTCTCGCCCAGCACTTTCTTCAAATTGCAAAAGCATACATTTCCACAAAGTTGACGTGATTTCTTGAACGAAGTCCCACACGGCCGTGGAGGAAGTCAGCTACAAGCTCAGTGCTCTTGTTTTTCAGGGATTCAGACAAGCAGTAGGTACAAACCATGGGTGAAATTTGCGAGATGACTTCCACAGAGAGGATCCAGATATTGGAGAAAGAATTGGCCGTGCAAGCGACTGAACTGAAGTTTGAGACAGAAGAACAGAGTACTCTTCTGGGAACAGCTCATCAAGCTCACAGGTAAATGGTGGCAGCAAGAAGGCATGGTCTTTAGCGTCTTTAACCCTCACTATCATCCCATAATCTCCTTACCCCCCTCTTTACTCGACAGTTGGCATTATCTCAAGCTCAGACTTAACTGCTGTCCTTAAGGTTTTCCTGTATACTAGAATTGTCAAGGCATTTAGATCAATGTTCTCCCGAAGAAAGTGGGCAAGTGCTCTTATATGTCACAAACGCCATTGTCTGAAAGTTTCAGAAGCTATTATACGAATCATACTCAATGAGAAGAGATCTCATTTCCTCCAATAATATTTTAATTAAATTTGACCTTGATATTGATGAGAAATTTCAAAACTGAAATAATGTTAGGTATTTGGTAGTGAATTCTGCAAAATGATGTTTTAATAGAAACTATTCTATAGGTAAATGCTGCCAAATGACAGCGATTTGATTCTTTTAGAGAAACAGGGTAGCCAGATCAGCCCCTGAGTAGCAAGTCTGATGGGCCCAGGACCTCCATCTCCCTCTGTTTCTGTTTCTGCCACAGTTGAACAAGAGGAACAATTATGAGGACTCTGTTAGGTTCAGTAGCTGAGTAAATACAATTTAGGGTTGAGGGTTGGGGAGGGAAAATCTGGAGAAGAAGCAGTAAGTAGGTGCATTCATATTTCTTTCCAGAGAAGATTCTGAAGACCCAGTACTTAGTGTTTTATTTGGCAGTTAAAGCCCTTGGTGTGTGAAGCAGGTTAAGGAGTGTGCGATGAAGCGCAAAGGCAATGCAACCATGGAAGTCATAATTTCTCTCAGCTTTAGTTTCTTTATTTGAAAAACAATGTTAAAAATATGTTCCTTGCCTACCTTATAAAGATCAGTTGAGATAATGCATCTTAAAGCACTTTGAAAACTGGAAAACGCCATGCGAAGGTTAAGTATTGATACCATTACAATTTAATGTCAGAGCATCAAGCAATGGCTCCCCTCTGCACATGGTAATAAGGAAGGCTTCCTGAAGTCCCTTTTGGGACAGAGTAATGGGTAATCTCTGAATACCTGTGTTTCTCTACTTTCCCAAACCACTGAATGCTGCACCTGGAAGACTCTAATTATTAATACAACAAATATTTATTGAGCACCTGCTGTTTGCCAGGTGTTGTGCTAGGTTCTAGAGTCCAAAGAAAACGGAGAATGTCCACTCCGGATAATCACGTCAGCATTCTTATTTCCCAGTAGGCTGAAAAATCTATTGAAAACTGGAGGTTAATTGTACCTTAGTCCCTTCCTTCCTTCCTTCTTTCCTTCCTTCCTTCCTTCTTCCTTTCTTTCTTTTCCTCATTTTACCCCTAAAGCCCAGGCCATGGTGGTTATTTAGTGCTTCACAGATGCTCAATGAATGAATGAATGAATGAATGTTGCAAAAACAGTGCTTGGTGAATATACGAGTGAATCCCTTTGTGGGCTGATGTACACAGCACTTAATGTTCTCCAGGCTCTTTTAGGTCATTCACAGACACTTTGAGATTAACTGAGAGGAAGGACTGATCTGAGTAAAAAAGGGTTGGGGCAGCTACACCCCGGACCCCACCAATTTCTCAGCCTGCCAAGGAATTAGAAGGGGCAGGGAGGGGTTAGGTTTCTTCTCTTTTCCTGACTGCCTGTTCAGTAGCGGCTCCCGTTCTCTTTGGTTACTGCTTCTCCCTCTCCATGAAGCTGCAGCCAGGACTCAGGTACCCAGTCATCACAGAAGTCACACCTTTGACTTATTAATGTTTTTACTTTCAAAGCCCTTTTAAAACTTGCCTTTTTTTTTTTTTCCATCAAAGCCAAGATATGAGGAGATATGGAAGGCATGACTTCCAGTTCAGCGGAAATTTGGGGTAAGTTGCTCAGGAGGCCGCTTAGGCTCACGTGGCTGAGGGGCCCCCTGACTGTCAGCCTGGTGCTCTTTTCATGGGACCATGGCCTCCGAGGGGGCACTGCCAGCAAGTATGCAAACAGCTCTTTTTCATCTGCCTTGAAACTTTTCCATGGGGACTAATAGGGTCATACAAACAATGTTAACCTAAATTGTACTACCTACAATCCCCCTCAAATATCGAGGTGGTTTCTCACACGTGTTCCAGAACTACCTGCTGTGGTTCCCTTCCCAATGCTTTTGAGGTCCCATTCTAAAAATGTGACAGTGCACCAAGGTTGCTGTCTCCTGATGTTCCCACAGCTGCCAAGCCTTGGGGTATGTCTTACACCAGATGCGGAGAGCTCCTTTCTTCCTGACACAGGGTCTCCCCCTCTAATGGCCCCAAAATCCCTCACAGTGCTGCTTGTGCCTCCACTCGTCAGAGCCCACGGCGCAAACAGCTCTCTCATGACGTGTCTTGGACAGCTTGTCCCTGAGGCTGCTGAAGCGGGCACTTCTGCTAAGGTTTTCCTAGGGATAAATAATTTCTCTGAAGCAGAAAGTTGGGTTAAAATAATTTCCAAAGTATGTCATGTTGAATATTTAAGGGTCATTTTCACTTCCAGATAATTGAGCAAGAATGTAAAATTAAAAACATTTTGTTTAAATGATAAGATACTGGTTTTATCTGTCAGCTAGGGTGAAATATAGGTCTGATAAGCACAATAGTTGTTGGAGATTAAGTTACTGGAAGAAATACAGGTGGGAGAAAGAAGAATACTCACCATGGTGCCTTTCTCTGCACTCTGGAGTTGGAGACAGGCGGGGGAAGCAGGGGCAGAAGGAAAGGCTATGTTTGTGTGAGAACAGGGAGAGGAAACCTGGCCTGGGGAAGGGTTTAGCAAACAGGAGGTGTATACAGAGAGATTCTGACTGAGATGGAGGCACATGGCACTTACATGGCTCCAACCATCCAGTATTATACGATCTACTTATTTAAAAGAGTTGTGAAAAGTTACAGATTAATCAGGGCCTGCCTATGATCTGATCTATTACAGCATATATAATTATGGCTTCTGTTTCATAAACCTCTCTGCAGCTCTGTTCAAGTACCAGAGGACATTTCTAACTAGAGAAGAGAAAGAGAGCTGACCCTAAAGAAAACTTTACAGATGAGGAGAGCGGGCTATTTCAATACAACAATAAGTTAGATTGCTAGCTCATTGGCAACTCTTTCCAGAAAAAAAAAATTATTTTTGCATGCCAAGAGCTGATGTTACTGACAGTGGTTACAAGCACAAAGCAGCCCCATATGCAGCTCACTGCTCAATCAGATCAGGCCACTTGGGAGATATCTGATTTTTGTGATGGTTCCTTGATTTGTGATGTTAAAATTTGTTACTTAGAAACTTAGTATGACAGCATAATGTGTTGTGTAGAAACTGTCAGAAGCTGCATGTCATTTTCTGCCTTAAACACTGATAGTTTTATTTCTCTCTTTCCCTTTGCCTGCGGGATTCAGGAGGCGGAGTCAGAGCCACTTGTTATTCAAGTAGATGTCCTGCAGAGGGAGCAAGAGAGCTGTCTAAGAAGAGAGTACACGGCTGAAAGTTTACCTTTGCTTCTCTTGCAGGTGAGTCATTTTGCGATTTGAAAAACAGGTGTGGAATTTAGCAGAAATGTGTGAATAAAGTTGGCTTTCTGGTACAGCCTCTGGCCGGCTAGGATTTTCTCTACATGTGTGGTTTGCAGAAATTGGTTAGTGTAAGTGCATTGTTAGAGACTCGTGCCGTAGTTAGGTTCAGTCACTAACCAATTGACTAAGTTTCTACTAATTACTCCTTGTGCTGGTCTTATGAGGCAATACAACATTAGTTTCAGTCCTCAGCAAACTGTTAGCTGACCTAGGGAAGGTATTTCTGGATCTCTGTTTTAGGAAAATAACTCGCAATGTGGGGAAAAACATTTTCCATGAAGATCACTATGGTAACACTATACTAATTACAGTGGGAAAATGTCCAAATGTCCAACACCAGGAGAAAGAGTTAAGAAAGGAGTGTGTACTTCACAGAATATTGTTCTGCCATTAAACATTTTTTGCATAAGGAGTATTTTTGATATTATTCAATATTAGTAAAGTGTGGGGGGGATAGTGATAATCATGTAATATATAGATATATCACTTACAGGACATAGATCAAAATTTTAGCAATCACTGTCTTTGGATGGCAGAATAACGAATTTCCTCATTTTATTGTTTACATATTTTCTAAATTTTCTTTTTTTTTTCATTGACTTTATTGAGGGGACATTGGTTAACCTCAATGCTCTCTAATAAGCATGTATTGTTTTGATTTTTTAAGTTTTTGCCATTTACTCTTGTGTGATATGTGACAGCCTCACTATGCATACAAATTAGTGCACGAACAACTAGTTGGCAGTTAACAAATGCATCACAAAGAAACAAAAAACGGTGAGACTCTGTCTGCAAGTCGAACTGCGGACACTGTCTTCATGGAAGATTCTCTTTACCTGACGTCTCCGGCACTCTGCTCCACTGTGAGTATCAGTGGCTGTCGTTGGAGAGAAGGAAAGAGTGAGGATGGGGACATTTGTCAATGGCTGGCCGAAGACATTTTTGTTTGTCACAGTTTGGGGAGGGGCGTAGGTTGCTACTGACATCTAGTGAGTAAAGGCCAGGAATGCTGCGAAACGTCGCACACAGAACAGCCGCCACCACGAAGAGTCATTCAGACCCAAGGGCTGGTCGTGCTGAGGCTCAGAAGCCTTGGCAGAGCCTACACTTCTGTATGGAGTCGTGGATCTTCTGCCTGAAGAACTTAGTTAAATATTTCTGGTCGTGCAGAGCTTCCAGGGACAAGTGCTCTCCACCTTTATTTATTTATTTATTTAGAAAAAAGTTTTTATTTGCCTTCTTCTTAGAAAAGTATTTTAGTTGGGTATTTTAATATAGAATTATATGTTGATAATGGTTCTCTTTTATCACTTAAAAGAAGCTGCTCCCTTGTCTTCTGGCTTGCATCATTTTCATTTCCATTTGTTCTCTGATGCTTTCAAGATTTTCTGTTAGTGTAGCCCTGGCTGGTGTGGCTCAGTGGATTGAGCGCAGGCCTGCAAACCAAAGATTTTCTGTTAGCGGTTTAAGCTATTTGAGTATGATGTCCTTCGATGAGGTTTCCTTTTGTGTTTTTCTTCCTTGGAGTGGGCTCTTATCTTGGATTGTGGTCTTATCATTTTCAGCAATTTTTTTTTAAAAGTTCAACCATTATTTCTTCAACTGTATTTTCTCTCCCTATCCCCCATTCTGGGGCTCTAATTACACAGATGTTAAATCACTTCATATTGTTCCCTAAGTCACTGAGGCTCTGTTAGTACATTTTCAGTCTCTTACTTCCCTTCAGAAGTTCATTTTGTAGTTTTTATTTCTATATCTTTAAGTTCCTTAACCTTTTCTTCTTCACTATCTAGCCTGCTGTCAATTCCAACCAATACCTTTTTCATTTCATATATTGTAGTTTTCCTTTCTAGAAGTTCCATTTGATTTTTTTAATATTTTAAATTTTTCTCCTCATGTTCACATTTTCCTTTCAACCCTTGAACATACAGAGCATATTAATAATAGTTCTTTTAAAATACTTTTCTTTTCTTTTTGTAATTTCATCACTGATGCCATTTCTGGGTCTGTTTTGCTTCTTTAGTTTTTCTTCTGCTTATGGGTCATTTCCCTATTTTTTTTGCATGTCTAGTAATTTTTTTGATACTAGACATTGCAGTTTTACATTATATGATAGAATGCTGGTTTTTTAAAAAATTTCTTTAAAGAGTGTTGTATTTTATTCTGGCAGAACATTAAGTTGTAGATCAGCTTTATACTTTCAAGGCTTGATTTTAAGCTTTGTTAGAACAGTTTTAGAGTAATTTTTACTCTAGGGATAGTTTATCCTTATTATTAAATTGTGACCCCTCAGTTGTCTCTCCTGAATGCCCCAGGTATTCAATGAGGATTCCTCACTCTGTCTGATTGGCACTTGAACATTTCCTAGCCCAATACGAACTTTGTAGACTATTCAGTTTACAATTCTTTAATCAGTTATTCTTTGCACAGCCTCAGGGAGTTTCTCCCTCTGTATTCATGGCTTAATAGCATAAAACCAAAGGATTTCTATGCAGATTTCTGGAGTTCTTTCTCTCCATAACTTCCTCTTTCCAGTCCTCAGTAGTCCCACAAACTCTAGCTGACTCAGCTTCCCAAACTTTCATTTCTCTCCTTAACTCAGAGGAACCATCGTGCTGTGCTTAAGATTCCCTTTCCTTCTTCATGGTTCAGAAATTTTCTTCTTCGGGCAGGAAATCAAGGTTATTGCAGGGCTTATCTCATTTGTTTCTCTCAAGAACCACAGTCCTGCCTTGCTTGTTGCCTCATGTCAGAAAGCAGGTGCCTTGCATATCTTGTCCTATTTGCTAGGTGTTTTTGATGGAAGGGTAAGGCTGGTCCTACTTATTTCATCATAGCCACTATTATTTTTATTATCAGAAATTAAACATTAAAAAAAAAGAGTTGGCTTATTAAACTACTTTTAAGTATAAATAAAATTTTTGGTCTAAGGTTAAAAGCTCTAATATTACCTGTAGTATGCTTTGTATTTTAGATTCATAACTTCAGTTTTTAAAAAACTTTAAGCTCAGCTTTAGACAAATTTACAAACTTTTATGTGACTGCTAAAATTGTTCACTAACTGATAAAAGAAACTGTAATCTGTTGGATTGACAACAGATCGTGTAGATTTAGAAATGCCTACTTGCTTTATTTAAGTTTGAATGAATCTTGAGCCAGGTTTTTTAAAATTCTATTTTATTGATTATGCTGTTACAGTTGTTCTGATTTTCCCCCTTTTCCCCTTCCAGTCAGCACCCCCACTCCCTCAGACAATCCCCCCACCCTTGTTCATATCCATGGGTCATGCCTATAAGTTCTTTAGCTACTCCCTTTCCTATACTGTACTTTACCCACGGCTATTCTGTGACTACCTATTTGTGTTTCTTAATCCCTTCACCCATACCCACCCTCCCATCTCTTTATCTTTAACCTTTGGCATTTTAATTATGCTGTGTCTTGGAGTGGGCCTTTTTGCATCCATCTTGTTTGGGACTCTGTGCTTCCTGGACTTGCAAGTCTATTTCCTTCACCAAATTAGGGAAGTTTTCTTTCATTATTTTTTCAAATAGATTTCCAGTTTCATGATCTTTCTGTTCTCCTTCTGACACTCCTATGATGTGAATATTGGATTGCTTAAAGTTGTCCCCCAGGCTGCTTACACTATCGTCGTTTTTTTGGATTCTCTTTTCTTCTTGTTGTTCTGATTGGTTGTTTTTTGCTTCCTTATGTTCCAAATCATTGATTTGATTCTCAGTTTCATCCACTCTACTGTTGTTTCCCTATAAATTGTTCTTTATTTCTATTAGTGTATTTTTCATTTCTGATTGGATTTTTTTATGCTGTTAAGGTCCTCATTAAGTTCCTTGAGCATCCTTATAACCAGTGTTTTGAACACTGCATCTGATAGATTGCTTATCTCCATTTCATTTAGCTCTTTTTCTAGAGTTTTGATCTGTTCTTTCATTTGGGCCATGTTTCTTTGTCTCCTTATTTGGGCAACCTCCCTGTGTTTGTTTCTATGTACTAGGTAGAGCTGCTTTGACTCTATGTCTTGGGAGTGTGGCCTAATGTAGTAGGTGTCCTGTAGAGTCCAGTGGCACAGCCTCCCCTATCACCCAAGCTGGGTATTTGAGGTGTGCCCTTTGTGTGCACTGAGTACAACCTCCTCTTGTAGTTGAGCTTTGGTTGCTGTTGGAAGATCGATGGAAGGGATTTACCCAGGCCAGTCAGCTGCAAGGACTGACTGTGGCTAATGACTACAAACCTTCACCCTCCGTGGAGGATCAGCTGTGCAGAGGCAGGGTGGTGGTGATGCGACATGGTCTGTTGCTGTCCACTGGATGTGCTAGCCCCTGGGGTTTCCCAGGTGGTGCAGGCCAAGATCAGCCCCAGTCTGTGTTTTGCCTGGGGCCACCCTGTCTGAGTTATAAAGCAATCTGAGATGGCTGCTCCTAGTGCTGGGCTTGGAGATTTCCAAGGGAAGCCAAGCTGTGAATCTAGGCTGCTAGTTCCGGGCCTGGGGCTCACTGAGGCCAGCTGCTGCTTGTTTGAGAGGATTCAGGAAGTTGTGATATATGAGCCAAGACCATTCATATGAAAAAACAGATTGGGTGGGCCCGTAAATTGGTTGGGGTGGAGTCTCTGGGGATCTCCAAGGTGGGTCAGACAGTGTTAGCCAGGCTGATGGAATCTTAGATATGGCACCAGTCTGCTGGCTCTGTGGGAAGAGGGCCCAGAAAAGGATCAATGGCCTCTGCTTGCCTTGAGACCAGATATCTTAGCCTCCCCCTGCACTCCAGTGGTGCACCTAAAGCTGCCACCCTGTTACTGGAGACCAGAGGGAGTGAGTCTGAGTAGGTGAGTCTGTGTGTGGATTCTTTAAGAGGAACTGCTTGGGGCTCCGGCACTTTTTTCCCACAGACTCAATCCCCACTGATTTTTGCAGCCAGAAGTTGTGGGGAATTATCCTCCTGGCACTGGAACCCTGGGCTGAGGGGCCCGGTGAGAGGCTGGGCCTCCTTGCTCCCATAATATCCCTCCTAAATTTTCTAAAGATTATTTATTTACTCACTTACTTATTTACTTACTTACTTACTTATTTATTTATTTATTTATTTATTTATTTATTTATTTATTTATTTATTTATAGGCAGGGTGAAAGGAGGGAGAAAGAGAGGAAGAGAAACATCAATGTGTGGCTGCCTCTCGTGCACCCCCTACTGGGGACCTGGCCCACAACCCAGGCATGTGCCTTGACTGAGAATCAAACTAGTGGCCCTTTGGTTCCCAGGCCGGTTCTCAATCCACTGAGCCACATCAGCCAGGGCTCCCTCGTGAATTTTTATTCACCACATGTGGATGTGGGATCAGCACGCTCTGCATCTTCACCCCTCCTACCAGTCTAGATGGATACGGTTTCTTTAATTCTGTAATTGTCAGACTTCCATCCAACTTGGTTTCAGTTGGTTCTGAGTGATGGTGGTTCTGTATTTTAGTTGTAATTTTGATGTGGTTATGCAAGGAGGTGAGCCATGTCTGCCTATGCCGCCATCATGACAGGAAGTGAGCTAGACTTACTAATTTTATCATCTTCATGTAGAAAAATCTATATTTCCAAAACAACCTGAGACTAATTTTTCTATTGTTAGTGTTCTTAAGACTTAATTCAGTCTTCCTATTATAATTGTATTCTGTTATTTTTTTAAATTGAATTTATTGGGGTGACATTGGTTAATAAAATTATGTAGGTTTCAGGAGTACAATTCTATAATATATCATCTGTATATTGTATTGTATGTTCACCACCCCAAGCTAAGTTTTTAAGTATTAATTTTTTGTTGTTGTTGTTGTTGTTGTTAAAGTATTATGCAGAGAGAATTACCCAGCTGGCCCTGAGTAAATATTTACAAATGCTTAGGTGGCAGAGGTTTTGCCAGCACAATAAGATCATGGAGCAAATTTATCCTCTTTACCAGGTAGGAAGCTCATGAATAGAACCTATGGGCTATTTTTCATATGAAACAAAATGGTTTATCAATATATTATTATTAAGTATAGTTATAATGCCTGTACATTAGGTCTCTAAACTTATTTATCTTATATAACTGCAAATTTGTACCCTTTGGCTGATGTTCCCCCCCCCCCATTTATATAT
>VMDR010026944.1:0-13795 GCA_007922815.1 Macrotus californicus
TGTTCAAAATTCTCATTAAAGCTTTTGAGTTTATTCAAATTAGGGTTTAACCAAGGTCTACATCAGGGGTATCCAACCTGCAGCCCACTGACCACACGCATCTCAGGAGGGCTGTGAATGCAGCCCAACACAAAATTGTAAATTTACTTAAAACATTATGAGATTTTTTGTGTGATTATGTGTCACAGTATATTTAATACGTGGCCCAAGACAACTCCTCTTCTTCCACTGTGGACCAGAGATGCCAAAAGGTTGGACACCCTAGTCTACATGTTGCTTTTGGTTGATATGTCTCATTATTATTAATTATTATTATTATTATTATTATTATTATTATTTTTACTCTCTAGGACCCCTCTTCAACTTATTTGTTGAGTAGATCAGTTCTGTAGATATTCTCACTTTCTGGGCTTTTCAGATTGCTACTTCATGATGTCATTTAACATGTTTCTCTCTTTCCTATAAATGTGCGAATAATGAAGAAGCCATATCAGTTTTAGGATTTGGTTTTGTTTTAATTTTGTTTACTCCCACCAGGAGGTACATAGTGTTTGGTAGCCTCTCTTTTTGTGATGTGAAAATTGAAACTGAATATAAGAGGTGTGAGCTTAATCTACCTTTTAAAGTTTATCATAACCTTCCATCTAATGATTTTAGTACTATATCGAATTGGTTCCATGATCTATTGCATTTCAGGGATTGCAAACTAGTGATTGTTAGCTGGAGTACTAAATAAAAAAGATTAAAAAAATTCATCAACTGTTTGGTTATTCTAAAATACAGTTTCTACAGGAAAGGCAGGATAAATGTTGGATTCTTTATTTAGCAACTTTCAGGATGAGTTGGTTGCCTCATATTTTTAAAGGTGATTACAAGATTTTCTTTTATTTTTTATCTTTATGGGAGTCTACAATAGACATTTCCTTCCCTTAATAGTTGAGGAAACCAAGGCCCAGGTAAAGGTTATCTGAAGCCACAGAGGACCATTTGGTTGACAAAACTAGGATGTTTCTCCCTCTCAATTTTATCACTTATTGGCAGGTTCATTAATGTGGTAAATTCTGTGTTGAATAAACAGTCCAACAGTGGAATTTGAATCCAGAACTCAGTTTGGGACTAGATTTCAAGTGATTGCAGCAATAGAGATTAACAGAGCAAACTAAAAATAATATTAATAAAATCTTTATATTTCACAGGATATTTACTCGGGATATAGATTTTCCTTTGGATAAATTTACTTCAGTTTTCTGATAATATCCAAAATAACAATCAAAATGTATGTGTCAACCAAAGTAAATTTATAACTATGATATATTTGAAAACCCATTTTTCATTTTTGAAATTACTGTCATTTCTAATTGCAGATGTATGACAGCCTATGATTACAGTAACAAGGACTTAAGAATTATACATAGAATGAGCATCACTTTTGGCAAGTTTATGTGCTGAAGGAGTTTAATAATACGTTTATGAAATCACAGAAATTTACCTTCAGGGACTTTAAATATGATGGATGTAAAAAATTAATATTCTTATACTCCATGGGTGGGTTATAATAATGCAGAGAAAAATTGGTGTATATTCTTGGACTTTTTCCTTGTCATTTTGGTTTCATGCCATGGTTTCTTTTCTTTTAATTTTATGCTAAGGAAATCCTTTTCTTTGTTTCTTTCCTTTCTTTTTCTTTTCTTTTTTTTTCTTTTTCTTTTCTTTTTTTTCTTTCTTTCTTTCTTTTCCAGCTACAGCAAGTTTTACTTTTAGACATGTGGAACCACATTCAGAAAGACTGTATATAAAGTAATGTTGACTAAAAAGTGCTTTCGGTAGGGCATTCATTCCTGCTTTTCTCTCCCCATTGGAACACAGGCAGTTGCCACTAAAGATAAATATGCATTTTTGTAATGAACCAATTCTATTTCAGGAAGTTACATAAGAGAAATGAGTGTTTATGCTGACTAGAAGATATGGAGAACAATATTCATGGCAGCTGTTTAATATAGTTTAAAAATGGAAACACCTCAGATACCCAAAGCAGTAGACTAGGTGCATAAATTGTGGTACAGTGATAGTAAATTCTGTATAGCAGTGAGAACTGCCAGACTCTTCTATGTGCAACCACATGAGTGATTCTGACAGACGTAATGTTGACGGGAAGAAGCCGGATCCAAAATAATATATACCGTCTGTTTCTATATGAGTTAATTACTACATTTATATGAAAACTAGCACACCGATCAATGGAGAGAGAGGTCAGGATAGTGATTACCTTTCAGATAGGTGTGTTGACTGGGAGGGAGTACAATAGAATCTGCTGGGGTGATGGAAATAAGTATTTTATATTTTGATTGGATGGTGGTTAAATGGTGTATATAAATATAACAAATCATCAGTTTATACACATAAGATTTATGTGTTTTGCTATGTGTAAGTTATACTTAATTTAAGAATACGGGGAAACCTATTTTCAAACTTAAAAATCTTTCTTTTTATTGTTATTCTATTACAGTTGTCCCAATTTTTTCCCCTTTGCTTTCCTCCACCTGTCCCAACTCCACTCTCAGTCAATTCCCACACTGTTGTCCATGTCTGTGGGTCATTCATACATTCTCTTTGTTTAGTCCCTTCCCCTTGTTTTCACCATTACACCCACCACCCTCCCCTCAGTCTGTTCCACGTTTCCATGCCTATAGTTCTCTTTTGTTTGTTAGTTTATTTTGTTCGTTAGAGTTGTATTACAGGTGAGATCATATGGTATTTATCTTTCACCAGCTGGCTTATTTCACTTAACATAATAGTCTCCAGTTCCATCCATGCTGTTACAAAAGATAGGAATTCTTTCTTTCTGCTGTGTAGTATTCCTTTGTGTAAATGTACCACAGTTTTTTCATCCATTCATTTACTGGTGGGCAGTTAGGTTGCTTCCAGCACTTGGCTATTGTAAATAACACTGCTATGAACATAGGGGTGCATAGGTTCTTTTGAATTGGTGTTTCAGGATCCTTAGGGTATATTCCTAGCAATGGAATTGCTGGGTCAAAAGGTAGTTCCATTTTTAGTTTTTTGAGAAAATTCCATACTGTTTTCCACAGTGGCTGCACCAATCTACATTCCCACCAACAATTCACTAGGTTTCTCTTTTCTCTGCATCCTTGCCAGAACTTGTTATTTGTTGATTTATTAATGATGGCCATTCTGACCGGTATGAGGTAGTATCTCATTGTAGTTTTAATTTGCTTCTCTCTGATGCCTAGTGATGCTGAGCATTTTTTTATATTTATATATTTATTTTTGTTCTTAAGCAATCCCCACCTCCCACCCTCGATCCTACTCCCCTTTGGTTTTGTCCATGTGTCCTTTATACATGTTCCTTGACATCCCGTCTCCCTTCTTCCCCCCATTATGTCCTCCCACCTCCCCTGTGGTTACTGTCAGTTTGTTCTTAATTTCAATGTCTTTGGTTATATTTTGCTTGCTGATTTGTTTTGTTGATTAGGTCCCACTTATAGGTGAGATCATATGGTATTTGTCTTTCACCTCTTGGCTTATTTCACTTAGCATAATGTTCTCCAGTTCCATCCATACTGTCACAAAGGGTAGGAGCTCCTTCTTTCTTTCTACTGCATAGTATTCCATTGTGTAAATGTACCATATTTTCGTATGTCTCTTGGCCACCTCTATGTCCTCCTTGGAGTAGTGTCTATTCAGGTCCTCCGCCCAATTTTTTTTTTTCAGTTACTTTTTTTAAAGAATTTATTTACTTATTTATTTTAGAGAGAAGGAAAGAAAGGGAGAAAAAGAGGGAGAGGAACATCAATGTGTGAGCAAAACATTGATTGGTTGCCTCTCTCACATCCCCAACCATGGACCTAGCCCATAACCTAGGCATGTGCCCTGACTGGGAATCAAACTGATGATCTTTCAGTTTTCAGGCCAGTGCTCAGTCCACTGAGCCACACCAGCCAGGGCTCCTTTGCCCATTTTTTTAATTGGATTGTTTGCCTTGGTATTGAGTCATATGAGTTCTTTATATATTTTGGAGATCAAACCCTCGTCCAAAGTATCATTTGCAGATATCTTCTCCTATGTGTCGGTTCCCTTTTCATTTTGATGATGGTTTCTTTCACTGTGCAGAAGTGTTTAATTTGATGTAATCCCATTTGTTTATTTTTTCCTTTATTTCCCTTTCTCTAGAAGATATATTGGCAAAAATATTGCTACATAGGATATCTGAAATTTTCCTGCCTGTGTTTTCTTCTAGGACTTTTATTGTGTCATGACTTTTATTTGTCTTTTATCCATTTTGAGTTTATTCTGATGTATGGTATAGTTGGTGGTCTAGTTTCATTTTTTTTGCATGTACCAGTCCAGTTCTCCCAACACCATTTGTTCAAGAGGCTATTTTTACTCCATTGTATGCTCATGTCCCCTTTGTCAAATATTAATTGGCCATACAGATGTGGGATTATATTGGGGTTCTCTGTTGTATTCCATTGATCTATGAGTCTCTTCTTACGCCAGTATCAGACTGTTGTGATTACAGTGTCATTGTAGTATAATTTGATACCAGTTATTGTGATCCCTCCTACTTTATTCTTCTTTCTCAAGATTGCTGAGGCTATTCAGGGTCTTTTTTGGTTCCATATAAATTTTTGAAATATTTGTTCTAGATCTGTGAACTACACCATCATTATTTTAATAGGACTTGTGTTGAATCTATAGATTGCTTTGGGAAATGTGGCCATTTTAATGATGTTAATTCTAATCCATGAACAAGGTATATGCTTCCATTTATTTGTATCTGCCTTCATTTCTTTTTCAGTATTCTGCAGTTTTCCAAGGTCTTTTACTTCTTTGGTTAAATTTATTCTTAGGTCATTTTTTTCTTGTTGCTATAGTAAATGAGATTTTTTTCCCCTGGTTTCTCTTTCTGATACTTCATTGTTGGTATACAAAAATGCCTTAAATTTCTGAATATTGACTTTGTACCCCACTGTTTTTCCAAATTCACTTATTAGGTTGAATAGTTTATTGGTGGAGACTTCAGGGATTTCTATGTACACTATCATGTTGTCTTTGAATAATGACAATTTAACTTCTGCATTCCAAATTTAGATACCTTTTATTTCTTTTTCATTTCTGATCTCTGTGGCTAGAATTTTCAGTACTAAGTTGAAGAGGTGTGATGAAAGCAGACACCCTTGTCTTGTTCCTGATCTTAAGGGAAAAAGCTTTTAGTTTTTGACTGTTGAGTATAATGTTGGCTGTAGGTTTCTTGTATATGGCTTTTATTATATTGAGGTATGCTCCCTCTATATAGTCACCCTTTGCTGAGTGTTTCTGTCATAAATCAGTGCTAGGAGAAGAACTTCTAGCCAAGATGGAGGCATAGGTAGACACACTGTGCCTCCTCACACAATCAAAAGAAGGACAACAACAAATTTAAAAATAAAAAACAACTAGAACTGCCAGAAAATTGAACTGTATGGAAGTCTGACACCTAAAGAGTTATAGAGGGAACAATCATCCAGATCAGTAGGAAAGGCAGAGATGGGCAGCTGAGGCAGAGAGAACTTGTGGAAAGGCGGTGGCTGGAGGACCAGGGCAGGCAAGGCAGCAGCTCACGGACTGCATGAAGTGGCAGCTGGCAGACCAGGCTGTCCCACATTTCTATGCAGATAAATCAGGAGGAACTGGGGAGCAAGACAGACCACACAACCTAGAGTTCCAGCTCAGGGAAATAAAACCTCAAAACCTCTGACCGTAAAAATCTGTGGTTGTTGCAGTGGCAGGAGAAACTTCCAGCCTCACAGGAGAGTTTGTTGGAAAGACCCACAGGATCCTACAATGTACACAAATCCACCCACCCAGGAATCAGCACCAGAAAAGCTAAATTGGCTTGTGGGTAGCTGAGGAAATGACTCAAAGCCTCCGAGAGATGAGCAAGCAGCACTGTTCCCTTTCGGACCCTTCCCCCACAATCAGTGCCACAACACAGCCAAGTGGGTTACCCTGTCCTGGCGAATACCTAAGAGTCCATCACTTACTACGTAACAGGTGCGCCCAGACCAAAAAAAAAAATGGCCCAAATGAAAGAGCAGATCAAAGCTCCAGAAAAAAATACAACTAAGCAATAAAGAGGTAGCCAGGGTATCAGATGCATAGTTCAAATCACTGGTAATCCAGATGCTCACAGACTTGGTTGAATTTGGTCACAAATTAGATGAACAAATGAAGGATACAATAAGGGAAATGAAGGCAAATGTACAGGGAACCGATAGTGATGGGAAGGAAACTGGGATTCGCATCAACAGTTTGGATCAGAAGGAAGAAACAAGAACTCAAAGAAATTAGGAGAGGCTTAGGATCCTATGGGACAACTTTAAACATTCCAACATCAGAATCATAGGGGTGCCAGAAGGAGAAGAGGAAGAGAAAGAAATAGAAAACTTATTTGAAAAAATAATGGAGAGCTTCCCCAGTCTGCTGAAGGAAATAGACTTCCAGGAAGTCCAGGAAGCTCAGAGAGTCCCAAAGAAGTTGGACCCAAGGAAGCATGCACCAAGGCACATCATAATTACATTAGCCAAGATTAAAGATAAGGAGAGTATCTTAAAAGCAGCAAGAGAAAAGGAGAGAGTTTCTTACAAAGGAGTGCCCATAAGACTATCAGCTGATTTCTCAAAAGAAACCTTGCAGGCAAGAAGGGGCTGGCAAGAAGTATTCCAAGTCATGAAAGGCAAGGACCTACCTCCAAGATTACTCTATCCAGAAAAGCTATCATTTAGAATGGAAGGGCAGATAAAGTGCTTCCCAGATAAGGTCAAGTTAAAAGAGTTCATCATCGTCGAGCCCTTATTATATGAAATGTTAAAAGGAATTATCTAAGAAAAAGAAGATCAAAATTAGGAATAGTAAAATGACAACAGAAACAACTATCAACAAGTGAACCTGAAAAACAAAAACAAACAAACAAAGCAAACAACTAGAACAGGAACAGAATTCCAGAAATGGAGATGACAGGGAGGGTTATCCATGGGGAGGTGAAGGGGGGAGAATAGGGGACAAGTTTCAAGGAATAAAAAGCATTAATGGTAGGTACTAAATAGACAGGGGGAGGTTAAGAATAGTATAGGAAATGGAGAAGCCAAAGAACCTATATGTATGACCCATGGACATGAACTAAGGAGGGAATGTGGGTAGAAGGGGATGTGCAGGGCAGAGGGGAATAAAGGGGGGAAAATGGGACAACTATAATAGCATAATCAATAAAATATATTAAAAAATAAATCAGTGCTGGATTTTATCAAATGCTTCTTTAGCATCTATTGATAAGATCATGTGAATTTTGTCCTTTTTTTGTTTATGTGGCATATTATGTTTATGATTTGCCAGTAGTACCATTTTTGCATCCCTGGCATGTATCTCACTCAATCATGGTATATGATCTCTTTAATGTATTGCTGATTCCAGATTGCTAATATTTTGTTAAGGATTTTAGCATCTATGTTCATAAGCAATGGTGGCCTATAGTTTTCTTTCTCTGTTGTCTTTGTATTTGGTATTAAGATGATACTTACCTCATAAAAAGAGTTGAGGAGACTTTCCTCTTCTTGAATTTTTTGGAATACCTTGAGAAGTATAGGTGTTAGTTCTTCCTTAAATATTTGGTAAAATTCACCTGTGAAGCCATCCAGTCCAGGACTTTTGTGTGCTGGAAATTTTTTGATTGCTACTTCAATTTCACTAGTTGTTATAGTGAAATTGTATTCAGGCTTTCTGCTTCTTCTTGATTCCATTTTGGAACATGATATGATTCTAGAAATTTGTCCATTTCACCTATGTTGTCCAGTGTTTTGGCATATGCTTGTTCATAGTAATTTCTTACATCCTCTCTATTTCTGTGGTATCAGTTGTAACTTCTCTTTTATTTCTGATTTTACTTATTTGTGCACTGTCTCTTTTTTTCCAGATGAGTCCAGTTAAAGGTTTGTGAATTTTACTTATTTTTTCAAAGAACCAGCTCCTCAATTTATTGATCCTTTGAATCATTCCTTTAGTCTCTATGCCATTTAATTCTGCTCTGATCTTGATTATTTCCTTCCTTGTATTTACTCTGGGCTTTGTTTGTTTTGTTCCTCTAGTTCTTGTAGATGTAGGTTAGGTTGTTTATTTGAGATTTTTCTATCTTCTTTAGGTAGGCCTATATTACTGTGAACTTCCCTTCAGCACTGCCTTCATTGTGTCCCATAGGTTTTGGTTGTTGTGTGTTTATTTCCATTTGCTTCCTGATACTTTCTGATTTCTTCCTTGATCTCATTGTTGACCCATTCATTATTTAACAACATGTTATTCAGTCTCCATGTATTTGAATGTTTTTGAAATTTTTTTCCTGGAGGTTAGTTTCTAGTTTTAATCCATTAAGATCTGAGCACATGCTTGATATGATTTCAATTTTCTTGAATTTGTTGAGGCTTGTTTTGTGTCCTACCATGTGTTCTATCTTAAAATGCTCCATGTGCATTTGAAAAGAATATATATTTTGCTTCTTTGGGATGAAATTTTCTGTATGTGTCAAGTCCATGGTGTCATTCAGTGCCACAATATCCTTGTTGATTCTATGTTTGGAAGATTTATCCATTGACAGTGTGTTATTAAAATCCCATGTGATGACTGTGTTGTTGTCAATATCTTTCTTGAAATCCTCCAAGATACTCTATATATTTAAGTGCACCTGTGTTTCATGCACATGTTTACCAAGGTTAAATCCTCCTGTTGGACTTCTCCCTCAAGTATTATGCAGTGACCTTCTTTGTCTCTTGTATGGCCTTTGTTTTGAAGTCTCTTTTGTCTGATACAAGAATTTCTACCCCAGCTTATTTTTTCATGTCCATTTGCATGGAATATTTATTTCACTCTCTTCACTTTCAGCCTGTGTGAATCTTTTTTTCTGAGGTTGGTCTCTTCTAGGCAGCATATGTGCAGGTCATGTTTTCTTGTCCATTCAACTACCCTGTGTCTTGTGATTGTAACATGTACTTAAGGTTATTTAACAGGTACTTATTCATTGCCATTTCTTTGTGTACCTTTGTCCCTCCCTGTCCCCCTTTGTTCTTCATAAAGCAGTCCCTTTAGTATATCTTGCAGTGCTGGCTTGGTGGAGATGTATTCTTTGAGCCTTCTTTTTCTGGGAACCTCTTTACTTCACCTTCCATTTTTAGTGAGAGCCTTGCTGGATAGAGTCGTCTCAGTTTTAGATCCTTGCTTTTCATTACCTGGACAATTTCAGGTAGTTCCCTTCAGGCTTGTCTTTCTGCTGAGTAATTAGCTGACAACCGTATCAGAGCTCCCTTATATGTTAGTAGCTGTTTCTCCCTTGCTGTCTTTAAGATTCTCTCTTTGTCTTTAAAATTTACCATTTTAATTATGATGCGTCTTGAAGTAGGCTTGTTTGGGTTCATCTTGATTGAGACCCTGTGTGCTTCCTGAGCTTGGGTAACTTTTTCCCTCCTCAAGTTAGTGAAATTTTCTGTCATTAGCTTTTCAAACAGGTTTTCTATCCCTTGCTCCTCTTCTTCTGACTCTCCTATGATGCAAATATTGTTACATTTCACATTGTCCTGAAGCTCTCTTAAACGATCCTTGTTCTTTTTGAGTCTTTTTTCGTTTTGTTGATCTGACTGGGTATTTCTTTGTACCTTGTCTTCCAGCTCGTTGATTCATTCCTCTGCTTCATCTAGCCTGCTTTTAATTTCTTTTAGTGTATTCTTCATTTCAGACATTGAATTCTTCATCTCTTCCTGGTTCTTATTCATAGAGTCTATGTCCTTTTTCCTGCTGCTGTAGTTCCCACTCAGTTCTTCGTAGCTCCCATAAAGTTCCTTATAGTTCTCACTGAGTTCTTTGAGCATCCTTATAACCATTATTTTGAATTGTGTCTGATAGACTGCTTGCCTCAATTTCACTTAGCTCTTTTTCTGGGATTCCTCCGTTCATTTCATTGGGGGTTATTTCTTTGTCTCCCCATTTTAGATAACTCTGTTTGTTTGTTTCTGTGTCTCAGGTTGCTCGGCTTTGACTGCCTGCCTTCATGAGATGGCCTTCTGTGGTAGGAGTTCTGTGGGACTCAGTGGTGCACTCTCTTTGATCTCCTGATCTGCATGCTCTGGGTTTGGTAACAAAGCAATACTACCCAGAAAACCAAACCCAGGCCAGCAAAAATACCACCCTACCACATCAGCAATATCAACAGCAGTTGTGCAAAAAATTAATAAAGGTGGAGAAAGGTTAAGAATATTATAAAATAGTAAAAAGGGAACATGAGACAACTAAAGGAGAGAAAAATGATTTTGAGCGGGAATAGGGAGGAGAAATGATAAGAGGAGAATAAAAACAAGGCGAAGAAAAGGAGAAAATAAAATTTAAAATGTAAGTAAAACAAGGAAGGGCAATGGCAAAATGGAGTAAAAAAAGGGAAGAATATAATATGAGGTCTGAAATAAAATTAAAAAAATAGTCAACCAAAGGGAACAAAACTGCACAGAAACCACAGCAGGGTCAATAACAATGACAGCTGAGCAAAGGTTAGTAAAGATGTAAAGAGAATAAGAATATTATATGAAAGAGAAGAGAGAATATGAGGTGTCTACAGTGAAGAAAAATTATTTTGAGAGATGGAGGAGAAATAATAAGAGTAAGGAATAGAATTCAGGGTAAGAAAAGGAAAAAAAAAAAATTCCAAACTCAAATAAGCAAGGGCAGGAGGAAGGCAAAATGGAGTAAGATGGGGGGAGAGTAACCTGTGAGATTTGAAATTAAAAAAAAAAATAATGAACAAATAGGAGTGCAGTTGAAGAACAGCAATAACCATCATATCTATACCTAACAAGCCACATTTTATAAAGGGGGAAAGAAAATAAGAATACTATAAGAAGGGGGGAAGAATGTGAGCTGACTGAAGGAACAAAGACTGATTTTGAGACGATAGAGCAAGGAGAAATAGAGTAAGGAATAGGAACAAGGGTAGCGTGGGGGAAAGCAGAATTTTCAGCAGAAATAAGGGCAAGAGGAAGGCAAAATGGAGTAAGATGAGGGAAGGGTACAATGTAAGCTTTGAAGGAAAAATAAATAAAAATATAAAAATGTAAATAAAAAGAATAAAATAAAAGAATGGTATATTAGTTGGAATACAATTGAAGCAAAAGAAGAAATATTAAAAAGCTATGTGAAAGAAAGAAATAACAAATTCTGAAGAAGAACGAGGTGGAATTCATCTCAGCAGAGTTTGGTGTTTGCCTCCTGTCTTCTCTTTCTGGATCCCCCTCTGGCAGCAACCCTTCACCTGCCTATAGAGAGCGTTTCTATTGCAATTGGGAGGATGGGGCCCCTAGGGCTCCCCTGGGGGTCACCGTTCCATCTTCTGGGAAAATTGTGGGGTGTTCCCCTTGCCCCTGCACCCCCTGTCTTGATCTATCCCATCTTATTTCCAATAATGTATAATTTCTAATTAACTAGCTGTCTGTTTCGAGGGAGAGGCCAATCTGTGTGAGAAGGTCAGCTCTTTCCTGCTTAGTGCTGATGGCAGCTCTGTGCGCAAGCCAAGGCTTGGTGGGACCCTGATTCCCCTTGTTGCACTGATTTCTGATCTCCCTGTTTTGCGGGCCTCAGTGGAATAGGGCCCTAGGAACCAGTGTATTTTGTCTCCCTGAGAGAAGTTCAAAATGGGCTCTTTAGATGGTGGTTTGTCTTTCTTTTGGATATGCACCCTGCAGTGGGTGCTTGAGCCTGTCCTGCCTGTTTTGCAGAGCTACTGGTTGGATGCACTGGTGCTTGCAATCCCGCAGGAGGTGGGGGCAGGGTGCATCCTTCCCTTCCAGGAGATTTGATCTCTGCCAGGGGGAGCTCTGCCTGGCTCTAAATAATCTCAGGTAGTCAACTCTTGCCCATCCAGTTCCCCGCCCGCTGCCTTCATCATAGACATACGCCCGAACTCTCCACTCTGTGCAGTTTCTGGCCTGCTAGCTGTGCCAGGCTGGGGCTGAGAAATCCCTCTGCTGTGCACCTGTCTGATCACTCAGCTGTATTCAGTGGGAGCAAACTGCACTCTCATTCCTTTCCCTTTGCTGGCAGGGCAGCTGCACACAGTCTCTGCCCAGCACACTTCAGCTCCCCTTTTAAAAAGTCTCTGGGTACACCCACTGCAGCACTGAATCACTGTCTGGTTTTCCATACACACACCACCTCTCCAAAAACCAACCTCTTTCTTTCTCGCTGTCTGGCACTCTTCTGGTTGGCATTTGCTGCTGCAGCTATGGGTGTGCTGTTCCCTGTGTGTGTGTGTAGCCCGAATCTCCCAGACTTTGTGTATCCAAGTCACTCCCTGCCAGTGTCTGGGGGTTTCCTGCCCTGGGAGAGGTGGGAGTCACAAAGCTGTGATTTCTGACTAGGCTCTCCATGGCTGCAGGCACCACGCACAGGGTATTTCCCCTTGAAACTACAAAATCTCCTTACCACCTGTTAGAAATGCGCAAGAAATAGAGGCAGGAGGAACAGATGATCTGATCCAACTGCCTTCATTTGATGCTGCGCTTAAGGCAGGCTGAGTAGGGATGGACTGCAGCAGCGAGGGGAGACAGGAATGGGGTTTTTAAAAGAAAAAGCACAGGGTTTGTGAGGGGTTAGGGGAGGGGTTAATCTCTTGTTCTTCCAGGTGGGTGCGGCAGGGTTTCAGGATGTAAGCCGGGACAATGGGTTAGGTAAAGGGCCAGGCTGTTCCCAGGTACAGGAGGGTCAGTCTGTCCACCCACTGTGGTGGCTGGCACCAGATGTCTACTGTGCGAGGTGGGAGAGAGTTCAGTTAAGCTGTGGGTTATCAAATGAGTTGGGACAACTGAGTCATGGATAGTCCAGCTGGTTGGACAACTGGCCTGACAGTCATGAGCAGTCTCGAGGGTTGGGGATCTGGCCTGACCCTTTCACTGCCCAATGTGAAGCATCTTCTGTACGGTACACCCTTGGCTTCCAAACTTCATGTCCCCTAAGATTCTGTTGAATGTTCAGTCTGTTTGTCAGAAGATCAGCTGAGCATCCAAGTAGGGGGCAAGAACAAGTAGACTCAGCTTCCACCTACTCGGCTGCCATCTTCTCTTCTCAAACTTAAAAATCTTGACAACAGAGCACGTATTATGATTTAGTAAGTACAGACAATTACATGCATTTTCCAAATGCATGTCTGTGTAACACTTTGTAAAGTACCAATATTTTCACCTGTGAAAGCCACTAAATCCAAGTATCTAAATAAAGTTAACTTAGATTCGACCTTCAAATCATTGTGATTTTAACTCAGAAACACTTTTAATACAGTTAAATGTAAAACTTAAAATAAAACCTGTAGAAGAATCTATTACCACTTACCCAACTCCCCATTTTCCTCACTGGGAGAGTGCTGTACTTACTTGCTCTGCCTGTTGAGGTTAGACATGGCCCTGTGCAAGTCGTGGAGGTGGCCCAGCCAGAGCCTTGCGTGCCACCGAGGTTTTTTCTTGCTCTTTCTCTCCTGCTCTGTACTTACAGGAGTTTTTGTTAGCCTCTGTAAGCTGAGAGCTGTGAATGACCACAGTGGCCCCTTGACCCTCCACTGGACATATCTCATGAGCAAGAAGTACATTTGCTATTATCTTAACTTGCTGATATTCTAGTGGGTTTTTTAATTTTAGCATAACCTAGTTTATTCAAATTAATAAAATGATCTTTATTTCTTCTACTGCTACCTTTTCTAGTTTTTTATTTATAAAACATG
>VMDR010026945.1:0-13798 GCA_007922815.1 Macrotus californicus
CAGGAACAAACATAAAACCACACTTTAAAACTATCCAACAATAAAGTATACATAAATAAAAGTAACTTGCAAATACTACAAATTGTATATGAAAAAAATAAACTAAAAGGCATTAAATACAACCTATATTAGTGGGTGACATACCATGTTCATGACAGAAAGACTGAATATCATAAAATGAAAATTCTCCTCAATTTAAACCAGTACACTTAATGCAAAGCCAATCAAAATCCACAAGGTTTATACATTGATTCTAAAAGTTACAATGGAATAAAAAGCCCCTGGCAGACAGATCATGCAGCCACAAGACATGAGGGAGCTTGGCCTGTCGACACCGAGACTCGTTACAAAGCTGCACTGAGGAAGTTAGTGCACTCCTAAAAGAGAGACCAGCTGACCGCTGGCCAGAAAAAGACCTTCGCACACATGAACAGTGGTATCCAAGAAAAGCTGACCGCAGATCACCGATGAAATGCACCGAGGAAGTTAGTGCGCTCCTGAAAGAGAGGCCAGCTGACCGCTGGCCAGAAAAAGACCTTCGCACACATGAACAGTGGTACCCAAGAAAAGCTGACCGCAGATCACCAATGAAAGGAGGAATCGTCCAATGGTGCTGGAACAATTGGTTATTCATTTGAAGACAAAAAATGGAATCTCTATTGTATAACATATGAAATAAGTTTCAGAGGGTTTAAAGTTTTAAGCAGAGAGGTAAATCTTTAGTATTTTTTAAATAAAACATAACAGAATACTGATGTAAATTGAGAGTAGGAAAAGTTTTCTTAAGACGTGGGAAGGCCTAATGATAAAGAATACAATGAATAAATTCAATTACATTATAATTAAAAACTTCCATTCATCAACAAATACAACAAAGAAAAATGAAAAATTAATTATAACATCACAAAGCACAGTGCAAGAAAAAATTCTGATATATGAAATGTGTGTTGTTTGTGTGTATCCTATAACATTGATATTAAAAATGGGTGAAATGGACAGAGGTTATCCCTAATAAGGGGGGTTAGAGCCTGAGCAGAATGAGGCGGAGTGTGTGATGGAGTGGAGGGAACAGTGTGGTGTGGGAGTCACAGTCCAAGCTCTGGAAGGGTGGGTGGGTTGAGCACGACTTTGCACAGCAGTGGTCCAACAGGGGGTGTCGAAGCCTGAGCAGGGAGAAGAGGGAGCCCATCAAAAGATGCACCATGCTGTTCAATGTAGGTATCCAAGGAGGGTGAGGAGGGCTTCCCCCTGAAGGGTCTTTGAAGCTCCAATAGAATTTGATGAGGAGGAGATATAATAGATATGGCAGATTGATTATACACAGTGAGACTAATCAAGTGAGTAAAAAAAAACTAGGTTCATGGTAAGCAGGTTTCTTACAGTTAGAGAAGAGGCACAAAAAGGGAGAAAATGTTATTTAACTTTATAGTGTGGGAATGAAAATGGAGGTAGCAATATGATGGATGAATAACAGGTCAAGAGAACACAGAAGCCAACTTGAAAGGAATCCCAGTGGCTAGGCCAAGGCAAGAAGCACATCAAAACAAGTAACAATAGTAATCGATTACAGTTCTCTGAATAAAGTACTGAATCATGAACTCACACTGGTACAAATAAATTAATGAAATGACAGTTTGAGCAGGAAGGGGATATTTACATAGTTTCAAAGTACCTCCACGTAAAACACAGGAGAGACGTAAGTAATTTCACAGCAGAGAAACGTGGCAGATACCACCTTAACCGAGTAACCCAAGTGAGCAGCAAATGGAGGCGTGTCAAAATGACAACTGTGTGCCGCCTGGTAAGATGCAAAGAGAAGGCGCACTACAACATCGGTGACATTGGTGCCAAATAAATATCTGTAACTTGCACTTCATCACCAGGAAACAGCAGACACCCCAAAAGAAAGAGACATCCTACAAAATAACTGGCCAACACAGTCCTGAAAAGCGCCAAGGTCTTCAAAGTCAAAGACTGAAGAACTGTTCCCCACTGACGGCGAATGAAAAGATGTTGGCAAGTAAATGCAAGGTGTGACTTTAAACTGGATCATTTTGCTATAAAGGACATTATTGGGATGACTTGTGAAAATTGGATGAGATCTGAAGATTAGATGGTAGTAATGCATCAATGTTAATTTCCTTATTTTGATGTTTTTATTGTGGTTTGCAGGACAATGTCCTTGTTTGCAGAAAATATACTCTTGTTTATTCAGGGATGATGGGGCATCAAATCAAATCTCTGAAGGAAAATTTACTCTTTATTGTGCTTGCAACTTTTCTTTGTGTTGTTATTTAAAAACTTAAAAATATAAAAAATGAATTCATTTAATGCATCGTTTTAGGTACATAATGGACAAAGACACAGACAAGCATTTTGTCAAAGAATAATGCCACTGGTGAGTAATCACATAAAAAAATGTTCAACTTCCCTAACAATCATGAAAAAGCAAATTAAGACCACAGCAAGGTACCACTTCGTAGCTACTATATCAGGAAAACTTAAGAAGCCTGACCCCTCCAAGTTTTGCCAATGACAGTGGCTCAATGTGAGCTTCTGATGCATTACTAGTGGAATGTGAATTCATACAACGACTTTGGAAAATAATTTGGCATTATCTCATATAATTGAACACTCTCTACACTTCTACTCTTAGGTATATTTCCTGGAGTCCTAACACGTGTGCACCAGAACACGTATAAAAGAACACTAACATTAGCGATGCTTGCTTTATGTACAGAGAATGGGATAAAAGTAGGTTTACAGTTGTGAGTATGTGAAACACAGAGTTTATTCTTGTAGTATTATTTGTGAATTATTGTATTATTGTTCACATGAACAACTGTAAACCTACTTTTGTCCTACCCTGTATATAAAGTAGCTATACACACACACACACACACACACACACGCACGCACGCACACATACACAGATATCTATACCAATACATCAACATAGTTATAGCAAAAAGAAATAAAACAAGCAAACAAAAACATACAATAATAACCCAGCTATCTACCAAGAGAATAAATAAGTTCATACAGTGGAATCTTACTCAGCAGTGAAGTAGATTAACTACAACTACATATAATGATATAAATAAACGTAAAAAATTTTAAAAAGTAAGTCTCAGACCACTTAGAAGAATCTACAATTTTTGCAAACTTAAAATGTAAAATTAAACAGCATATTATTTAAGGATCCACACGATAAAGTCATTACTACTAAAAAGAAAGTAAGTTTCACAAAATTGAAGAGTAAGGGGGTCAGGGAGGGCAGTAGGGGCAAAGGCATAGGCAAGGAGAGGCACACATGCCGTATTCATAAAGTTCTGCTTCCATGTTGCTTGGTGGGTTCTTGGGAGATCATTTTAATATTGTGCTCCAATAATTTAAATATATTCCTGTTTATATAATAACATATAAGCTGCTATATTGAAGCAAATTGGAGTTTTACTTTGACAATAACATTGTTTAGGGAATAATCTGCACACATGAACAAATGGTAATTGCTAGGCAACAGATTTTCCTAACTCTACTTTTTTAAAATAAAAGCAAAGGAGTATATAGAGATACACTCCAAAGAACTTGCAGCCGACTTGTAGGTAAAAAGTTACAGCTTGGTCAAAGAATGAGGCTAATGCACATCTACCATCAATCTGGTCTCAAAAAAAGCTAGCATAAATGCTTGCTTAATTATTGCAAGTTTGCGGAACTCTCTCACGGGAGATGGTCATTTTGCAAAAATTACTTAGCACGAGAAGCAGGCAAACTGAAGTAACTCAATACTCTCATGTTCTGAACAAACAGCATTTCTCCTGCAAATAAAAACGTCACCCCTCATTGGTCATACAGGCCATCAGTCATACATTTACTCCGACATGCAGAACTGTAATGAAAAGAGCCTAATCCATTTTAAAAAGCAAAATTTCTTTGCCTAATAAATAATTTTACATTTATTTAATAGTACTTTTGTCTGACAAAACAATTGAATTATAATTCAATGTTCTCAATAACTTTGCATTACAGGTAGGGCACATATTATCAAGCAATACCTACTTCATGCAAGATAATAGTTTAAAAATTCTAAAATAAGTTAGAAATGTTAATGATGTTCTACAACAAATTTTCTATCTAAATATTGGAGTACCTATAATATGAAAGGTACTTTATGAGGTGTTCTCAGCATTTTATGTGATGTAAACACTGAAAATCTCATCCATGTGTTGTATCCTTGTTAAATGAAAACAAGTACAATAATCTGATTAAAAGGTACCTTGGACTAATTCCTCTTCAAGAGGAAAGCCACTCATCATCATTATGTATTTATACATACAAGGTCTGACTTGAAAAAGTCCAGCCATTGCTAATATAATGAGAATCGTTTGTGAGACATCAATATAACCTGGCAGCCAAGGAGAGTGGACTACAAGGCACGTGCATTCCCTGTACTAGTCAGTGGGGGCGGCAGACTCTGTTGAGTGAGCATGTGTACTGTGTGGCTGTCACATTAAAAATGACTGAGCAAGTAATGAATGTGCATCAAATTTTGTGTTAAGCTTGAACATTCTTTCACGGAAACTATTCCGATGAATCAGAAGGCTTTCGGGGACAATGCAATGAGTGCAGCACAAATAAAAGTGTGGCACAATTGCATCAAAGATGGTCGAGAATCTGCTGAAAGTGATCCATGTTCTGGAAGGCTTGCAATGAGCAGAACACCTGAGAATGTTGAATGCTGATCAACAAAGATCAGCAACAGACAGTAAGAGAACTAGAAGCTGATCTGGCGATTCCAAATATTGTGTTCTAGATTTTGATGCAGGATCTTGGCAGGAAACATGTCATGGCAAAATTCATTCTGTGCTTCTGCTACCAGAGCAGAAGGAACATTGTGCTGCGGTTACTAATGACTTGATTCAAACCTCTACCAATGAACCAGATTTCCTCAAGAAGGTTATAACCGGAGATGAATTTGGATTTACAGTTATGATCTGGAAAGGAAGGCCCACTCATCCCAATGGAAGTCCCGGCAAAGTCGCAGCAAGACGAAGACCATGTTAACTGTGTTTTCTGATTGGGAAGGTGTTGTCCATCATGAGAACGCCCCCCGCCCCCCCGACCAAACAATTAATAAGGAGTACTGCCCAATGTTCTCCATTGGTTGAGAGATGCAAATATGATGCAACAGTCACAGCTACAGGCAACTGGTGATTGGCAGCTTCATCATGACAACATCTGCACTCACACATCACGTCTCCTTCAGAGATTTTTGGCAAAACATCAAATCAGTCAAGGTGACTCAGCCCTGCTACAAGCCCAGATTTGGCACCCTGAGACTTCTGGCTTTACCCAAAACTAAAAATTCATTTGAAAGAAAAGAGTTTTCAGACCATAGATGAGGTTCATGAAAATACGACGGGGGAGCTGATGGTGATTCCAAGGACAGATTTTGCAGTGTGTTTTGAACAGTGGAAGAGACATTGGGAGACCAGTGTGAGGTCCCAAGGTGCCTACTTTGAAGGGGACTGAGGCATCATTGTCCTGTGTGCAATGTTTCATATCTTCTTCAATAAATGCCTCTATTTTTCAAAGGACATGGCTGGATACTTTCTGAAAAGACCTCATCATTTATACCCATATATCACATAAGATATATTGTAGTGGTTCTTTCTCCTGGCTCACATAGCTACTGAATGATATGCTTGAGCACTAACTATAGGCTGCACAATACTGAGGAAGTTGAGGTGGGGAAATTTACAGTAGTTGTCAACAACACACAGCCTATAGAAAGATCATGTCACAGAGGAAATGGATGTGAACTAAATCTGTACCATCAATCCTTGTGATGTATTTTTTCTTTTTTTTAACCCTTACCTGAGGATATGTTTATTGATTTTACAGAGAGAGACAGGAAGGAGAAGAGGGAGAGAAGTAAAAGGGGAGAGCAAAAGAGAGGAAGAGAAAGAGAAACACTGATGAGAGAAACATCAGTTGGTTGTCACATCCATGCCCCCACCAGGGACTGAACCACAACCTGGGAATTTGCCATGACCAAGAATGGAACCTGCAACCTTTTGGTGTACAGGAGGATGCTCCAGCCAACTAAGCCATCCAACCAAAACCGTATTTATTTTTTTATGTATATTTTCAACAAGGTTTGGGGCTTTAAAAATGAGCCATTGATTCAAAGAACATATATTTAATATGCAATTTTCCCTCCTAACTGCTTTCCCTGCTTCCATCTTTAACACAACAGCCAAAGTGATTGTGAAAATGTTATACTGGGTCAGCCCTCTGCTCAAAATTGTCTAGAAGCTCCCTACGCTGACCTCACTTCCTGTGACTCTCCTTCATTCACCCCGCTCTGTCCACAGGCCTTGGACTAGAATACACTTCTCCCCAGATAGCTGTATCACTACTTCTGCCTTTAGTCAAGTCATCCTTCCCTGGACATCTAATCTAAAATTTCATGCAATTTCCCCTTACCCAGACCTTCCACACTCCCTTCTGATTCAAACTGTATTTAGCACTTGTCATAATATACTATACAACTGAATAGCTTTATATTGTTTGTCTACCTCACCAATAAAACATAAGCTACGTGGGGGCCACATTTTTTCACTTTTGTTCACTGCACTATCCTCAGTAAGAGCAGTGGGATTCAGTAAGAACTCAAAAAATATAGTGAACACATCATGGCATGACTGCCTACATTGAGTGATCTCATAAAGACATTTGCGGAAATTAACAAAGCTGTGCTCTTCCCTGGCTGTGACAGACACTGGCAGCCCTCACACAAACATTGCCCTCTTATTTGCTGGTAGTTGACATTCACCCTTTTCCCCTTAGGACGTGAATGAATCTTCATTAAGTCAAAGCCACTAGAACAAGTAATGTTTACTCTGCCAATCCGGTTTAGGCACAGGCATATGATACAATCATGGCCAATGAAGTTTGGTAGGAAATGTTTTCCCTATTAAAAAAAAGAGCATGGGGAAAATGGCCATGCTGCGACCATGCCGAGTGCCCAAACACTCAAGATGGCAGAGTGGAAAAATGAAAAATGCCCATGGGGGTTCTTAGTAACATCAGCATGGCGATTATTAACCACCTGCACTCTAAACTTCCTGTTGGATGGCAAACTGATACATCCCTAACATGATGTGAGGTCCCCTCATTGTGTAGTTTAGTAAGGTCTTCTTATATGTCAAACTAAAATAAAGATGGCTGCCAGGTGTTTTTCCTTTTTTATACTGCATGCCTGGAGAACATGCCCTATGACAATAAAACAAGTCATATTTTCTCATAGGAATAATTTTATAACCAATGTGTTTGGTCTTAAATGAAATTAAAATAAATATATGACTAAAGCAAAGGCAGTCCAAATATAAAGTTTTAAAATAATTTAGTAGTAAAATTATGCTCTAAAAATCACAATGTGCCTAACTAGGGTCTGCAGAACTATCAGTACTCAACCAAAGGAAAGGGGAGAAGGGAGAGAGAAAGTTAGATAGGAGGGAAGAAGGGAGGCCTCACAGCCAAATAACGGCAGGACAAGATGACTTAAACATAAATATTATGCTTCCTTTGTGTGTGTGCACACACTACAAGGCAGTTGGGGGCCAGATAATCTCAATGGTCCGAGATGCTCCCCTTTAACCTTGAGGTAATCCTAGATGGGAAGGGGCGGGCGGGGGTTGACCTCAGTGATGGTTCCAGTCAAAGGGTTAAGAGTCATTAGGTTTTGATTTGTAACTCAAAGCCAAACCTCTAGTCAGTAACAAAGCAAAACTATAAATACCGTAAACTCAAGCTCCTCAACTTCTCAGTATGACAACCAACAAACCACACTGCCTCCTCAGAAAAACCTTATAAACTTTGTGAAGTTCCCGAAGTGTAAAATCCCCATGACATTACATAACTTACCCTGGTCATAATGGGCTCAAAATAGAGGAAATAAACTTGACTCTATACTTAATATAATACCTAAAATGTACGGTAACTATTTAATTACTGACCTTTTATTGGCAGTCATCTTGAAAAGTTATTAAACAAATTATGGCTCTGAAAAACTTTACTGAAAGTTGCTGAAAAAAGAAGCGTTTTCCTTTAAAATTTCCTCATCATATTCTACAATAGTGAACAAAAGCAGTAAAAATTATTCCATTGGTAAAACTTCAAAAACTAGTCACGAATCCATCTACACCTGATCATGACAAGGCTAGGCATCTACTGACGTCAGGTACCAGTTATGCCTCTTCCTGCCATCCCCTGCTTCTCCCTTGGGTCACTCTACATGCAGGAAGCGAAGCAGGAGGGAGAGTAGATGCATGAGTAAAGACTGGATTAAAAGTACAGAGACAGGAGGGACAAAAACATAAGGGGGTGCCAGTTCACTCAGATGCTGCAACACAATACCATGAACTGGGTGGCCCAAACACAGAAATTTATTTCTCACAGATTTAGAGACTGCGAAGTCCAAGATGAAGGTGCAGGCAGATGCTGCATCCAATGAGAATCTGGCTTTTTGCTATACCTCATATGGCAGAAGGGGAAAGGGACCCTCTCTTGGGCCTTTTTAAGTAAGGGCACTAATTCCATTCGGGAAGGTGGAGTGCACCTCCTAATACCATTTCCTTCGGGGTTAGAATATCAACATATGAATTTTGAGGGGACACAAACATTTAAACCACAGAAGATTCAATGTAAAAACCTGTTTTTACAAAATACAAACTGCTGCTTTGATAAGAGATTCCAAATATTTTAGTGTTTTATCTTAATGTAAGTCAACTTAGATAAGTATTATACAAATGGAAAAAAGTATTTAATCCCAAAATTCCAACATTAACCATTACATTAAAAAAATCCAGAACTGTATTTCATTCCAGTACTCAAGGCCATGTCCAAAAGAGTATCTATGGACTAACAAGAATAACTAAAATTACTGTGCACATGCGCCATGTACTGCAGTAAGTACTTGCTATGGTTTAAAAGTCCTTTAATTCTCAAAATAATCCTATACCGTGATTCCCATTTTACAGAGGAGAATATTGAGCTTTAGGAGGTAAGATGATTACACCAAAGACAACAAGCCACTAAAAGTGAAGTGGCAGAATTAGGACCCACACCTGTCCAAAACCACAGTGTCCGAATCCTTACTAAAATCCATTGCTTCACGTATAAACACCGCTTTGACTCTAATGTGGTTTCCTAAAGATTTTAAAGAAACTTCAAACATATTTCTACACTTTAAAGACTATCCACACAGAGTGCAAGTTTTTAAAACAACTATCTGGATGGAGGGTTAGTTCCCAGCCATCATGATTAGATTTTATCAAACGGATGGCAAATGCCAGTTACTAACAACAGTGCTAAGTCATATACTGTCTCACTTAATCGTTACCTATAAAATAGCTACTACATAACTTTACAGATTTAGAAGAAACTACAACTCAGAGCGGTAGCGTGATTGGCCCAAAGTTGTGCAACAGACAAAGAGGGGCAGACCTGGATTCAAATCCGGGTCAGTGTGCTTCCTTAATACATCCCACAAACTGCTACCCAATAAAACCTCCACATGTCAGACCAACCAATCTGAGCAACCTGTCTCCTGACCATTTCACGCAAGACTAACAGTCTGACTTCGAATCACTGGTCAGATTTTCCGCACCCAGGGCCGTGCTGCAGACCCAAGTGTGATCACCAGTGCTTGATGCCCCCACTAGCCTCTTTAAATAAAAATGCATCTCTAGGGTGGTTTCGCACATGGCGATTTCTATTAACCAGTCACCAACTACATTTCTTTTGTTACTAATGGTATAAGCACCCCAAATTTCCTTTCCTTGAACAAAGCCCATTAAACCTTTTTTGGCAGGAAAATCTTAGGACTTTTGTGACTATCAAAAAAGCTGAAGAAATGTTGATACTTTAACATAAATCTTGACCCAGTAAGAACTGGCACTAGGCCTTTTATTTTCTTGTAGTCAGCAAAACTACAAACTTATAAAAATTCAAATAGTTAAGGGCATGCATTTTGAAGTGCTTGCATATGCGGTGAGTCACTTCACAAACTTTATACTGAGAACATTTTTAACCTGGATATGAGGCAGAACACACTTTAAAAACCTTTAACTGCTATACAAAGAAAGAAAAAGCAAGTCCATGTAGGGTTTTACAAATTGTTTTCTCTGAAAACTTTTCTCAAGGGGGAAAACAAAGAGCATTCTTACTGGCTCCTATGCATCTTGATTTACAGTTCAAACACATTTAGAAGCTGCTGTTCCTACCAGTGTATTAATCTAGATCTTTGGGAAAATCAAATGAAAGCCAGTTTAATGGCCCAACAAACACAAGCAAGTGTTAAGGGCAAAGCCGTTGGAGGAAGTGGAGAAAACTGGGTCAGCAGGTGGCAGATGTTAGCTGCTTCAGACTTCCAAGAAGTTCAAAAGCACGGGCCTGGCTTGGTGAAAATTCTTAAAGTAGAAAAAAGAAAGAAAAGTGCGACCTGTGTGAAAGGCTGTGCCGCTGAGTAAAACAGCGGTCATGCAAATACCCCATATGATTTCTTCTGAAAAATACAGAATTAACAATATTGTCAATGACACATTACCTTTCAAAATCATTACGTTTGTGATCACCAATTTTATTTCATTTACTTTGCATAATATCCCTGTGATATTGATTTAATCTTCGTTTTTACGGATCAGAAAAGTGAGGCTCGGGTTAAATGACTTGTGAGCCGTCTGCACAGTGAGCTACAGCTCAAATATCAACCTTGATTACCCCACGACATGGCACGTCGCATGTGGCGTGTTATATGCCACTGTATAAACTGCGGCCGTGACGGTGATTCCTCTCAGTATCTACACAAGAGGTAAAAAAGAAATATATCTTTTGGGTTAAATATATATATATATATATATATATATATATATATATATATATATATATATATATATATATTAAAAAACAAAGAAACAAAACAACTACTTCTGCCTTTCCTATCCCTAATAAATGTTTTCTTTTAAAATACAAGCTTATAAAAGAATGCCTACTGATCATGTGATAAACCTATCAGAAACAAGTCTAAATGCTAGACCTTGAAAGTTTTAAACAGTTCACATACATATATTCATTTCAAACAATTTCAATGTTAAAAAAAGCCAGCATGGCATGATAGCTCATTTTACATTTAAGGCACCCACACCGAAGAGCGGTCACACTACTGTAAAAGACTAAAAAGCTAAGAAAATAGCATTCTATGGCCACCAGACTAAGTTTAAACTGTACTTGATTTTCCAACAAATACTAATGATGTTTTCCATGCTTAACAGAAACTCATAAGAGCACTTAAATAAAATAAAAATATTCTTCATTAATTCCTGAAATTACTGTGAAAAACAGCAAATTAGCATGAACTCAGTATTAGTACAAACTCCATGCACATATTTTTAAAACACTTATCAAAATAATTTTAATAACATTCACTCAGGTTAGATCCATTTCTGTTAGGAAAACCATTTAGACTTTCAGAATTTTAGTGTGTAATATAAAATAAAACTGAAGGATCAACTTTTTAAATTACCATTATAAAAAAAGCTAAATCTTCCCTAAACTTTACAACCTAGGTAATAAAATAAGGGCTCTGTACACTGATTGCCAAAATATATCCGGATAGCCTATGTAAGGTTAACTTCCCACCCCTATTTAGCTGCCAAGAGTATAATCCAAATTGCACCATATTTTGTTATAAGGAAGACCTAAAAACCACAACCATCGCCTCTTCTTTACAAGTCTGTCTCGGCTATCACTTTATGTCACCAAATCTGAGCATTTAAACACAAAGACAGTGAAGGCCCACATTCAGGGCCTCGTGTGCATGTGATAACAGTGTAGATGGGTTAAGATGCTGGATTTACAAAACTAATTTCCTTCCTGAACCCCAACTTATCTCTTTCTTTGAATTAATTTATAGTTACCACCCTGAAACTCATATCTTTTTGAAGGGAAAAAATCTCTGAGCATCAGAAATTTATCCCATTCCTAGATACTGGTTTTACCACTGGAAATATACCCCAACCAAATAAAAACATGTTCATCCCCCCAAATTCAGTCCAGTTTAGAACTTCCACTAGCCAGGTACACTATTTAGTTTTAAATACTCGCAGAAAATAGAATTGGTAGGGATGGGTCACCTTTAAGAATTATAGATCAATTTGAAAAATTAAGAAACTTCTAAATTCATTCACCTTTTAAATGGCTGCATTCCAAATAAGTTGTTAGATTATAGGTATTGTTTCAGATGAATAATAAAGAAACTTATAGCTAATATTCCACATACATATTAAATCAATCTTGCCATTATTCAGGTAAGAAACATTTAAAAAATTCTACATATTTCATATTAAGTTAAGCTAAAGAAATTCAAATACACAACAAAACACAGTTTGGGTGCTGTAACAGATACTGGCAGCACACCTCGGAACCTGCAAATTCTGACACACAGGCTATCACTTCCCTTTCACACAGAACACACGCAGAAACTGTTGCATAGTAAGTTTAAATAACTTGCATAATATATGTAATACAGGATTAATTTTTACCCTTTATTGTTTCTAAAGCTCTAGGATACACTCTGGAGTTGTTTCATCAACATTTTATCACTGTGTATGTGAGGCATCAAGCAGAGGGCTTTGTAAACCACAGATTTACAAAAGATGTGGTCCCTCCTTTGTGTAAGTTTAAAATCTTGCTGAAAAGAGGAATAAAATATATGCAGTGTGAATGATACTCAGCAACTTCTAAGGGAAAATGGAAGAGGGCACATATTCTTTTTTTTAGGGTGATTATACAAATCACAGGATGGGTAGCATTTTGATAAAAGAAAGCTAGTGGGGGTCACAAGACGTCTCAGATCACAAGACATCTGAGACAAGGATGGCATAAACAGTGTGGCAGTGTAAGAAATGTGCAATTAACATATTTAAGGATGAGGCAAATGGGATCTGAGGCTGGGATAAGCAGGAGCCAGAGAGAAACATGACTTGGTCTTTATCTTGTGGGCAAAGGACTTTATTCACAGTAACGATACCACCTTCGGAAAGGTTATTGTGGTACATGATGTAGAATATGTTGTATAATAAAAACTAAAAGGCAAAAAGACCAGTTAGAAAGCTGCTACAGTAACTGTCTAACGGTCGAGATAGTAAAGCTTCAATCTGAAGGATGGCAGTGTAAAGAGAGAAAAATAAACCAAAACTTGCAATTATTCCTGTTCTAATAAAAATGAAAACTGAAATAAGCATGTATACAGGAGTCTACTATCACTTGCTTAATATATAAAGGCATAACATAAAACCAAAAACTTGCAAGTACACTTTCAAGAAACACTTTGATTAAATAATCTCAAAGTTATATTCTATAATAGAATAAAAAATCTCCTTTCAATGTATGCTGAGATTGCAAATACCATTTCTTAATATAAGTCTTTGATTATATTTTTGTACTATTTAAAAACCATTTATTGTAGATGGTCTAAAAATAAAACTTTAAAAACTAAAATTAGAAAGTATCTGTATAAAAGAAACACCTACACTTTGCTATATAGAAATGACTTCTTAAAAACTACCAAGGTCTGCCTGATCCCTACTAAGTTTAACACACCAAAATACAATGTATGCTGTTGTATTTTATAGGAACAAATGAAATAACTTATAAAGTACTTCTCAAACTGATGCCCAACATTATTTTATCACCCATATGGAAAAACACAAATATGTATACCCAAAGATAAATT
>VMDR010026946.1:0-13798 GCA_007922815.1 Macrotus californicus
AACACACATCCTTTTATTAGTAGTTTTTCCCTTGTCATCAAACATGTTGAAGAGTTTAACCTTTGCCATTTGTCTGTGATAACTTTTTTGCTACTACTTTGTGAGGTTCAAAAATTCCAGTAGCTTATAGGCTGGACCTTGTCTACTGCAAAATCATAGTATTAAATATTTTGGAACATGGAACATTTCCTGACGTGTAAAACCTGGAAAAGTAGAAAATGGTGATTCATCTGGGGCCACGACCAAGCAGAGAGCCTGCTGAATGGCTCAGGCCTCACTGACAGGTTTTTCCAAGGTGAGGAGAAGCTTGGTGAGGGCAGGCACCAGGAGAATCAGAGGACTGCAATCCAAGGAAGGGAACTGGCTTATACTGAGAGGTAATTGATCGGGCAGGGAGGTGCCAGGCTATTAAAGTGTTTAAAGAAGAAGACTCAACAAGTTGAGGGCCCTTTCTGAACAATTAGAAGCTGTTTGCCGAAGTTTGAAGGTCCATCCGTGCCCACGCACACCTGAGAAGAAAACGCGTGGTCTCCAAATGATTTCTTGAGTTGACTATTTGGAAGGTGTTCAAGAAATATTCTAAGAACTCTTTGTGACCTTAGTCAGAATAACATCCACTTTTGTGTGCATGGCAAATGTAACTTTGGATTCTTTTGACAAATTTGTGTGTTAACCATGACATGATCGAGCTCTTTGCTAAGCTAAGGACACGGAAGGGAGGAAGTGAAACCTAAGAGGCTACCTGAAAAAGAAACTAGCAAACTTTATCTTGGTTCAGATTTCAGGCCAGGTACAATCATAGCCTCAATAAGTTACCTCATTTGTTAACTTACCCATAAATATATCAACCTGAAGAAAGTAGAAATGTTTGTTTTCTTCCTGGTTTTCAGTTGGCAACTGTTATTGAAGATTTATGTTAGCTTTAAAATTACAAAGCAGTAGAAGAAACTATGTGGGATATGAGAATACTTAGATTAATAAAATATATGAAGCAGATATACAACAGGAAAAGCTTTTAGTAGGAAAATTATTTTTGCATAACTTTGGAAAAGAATACTCTGTCCACAGAGCTGAAATTAGTTTGCAGTTAGAACCACAAACCAGAAATGCCTGTAAGAACTTGGACACTGATGAATAGACATAAAAGTGACACGGATTTGATTAATTTATGTTCCATCACTCCTCCTTAGCAGTTTGAAAATTAAGGCTTACTCATGCACATAGAAAGAAAACAACATTTATTAACCAAAAGTGAAGTAATTCTCTTTGGATATTAAATTAACTAAGACAATACAAATATTTCTTTAGTTAATGTATTTTCTTGCATTTTTAAAAATGCTTGAACTTTTCATTTTTTTTATCTTTGAAATTTTGAACACCGCCAAAACACCAGAGAATATCAGAACTCTGAGGGTTAAGAGCAAAGATGTTATTCCAAATACTAGTTAATTAACAAAAGCCAGCCAAACAAAAACCACCACTGTTTTTATGATGATCAATCAAATGTCTCTCATTTAATTGATCATCATAATACTGAACCTGATTTGCATTTATGAAAATTTCATCTTAGCTGATAGAATAGTAAAGATACAAAGTCTTGAGAACTTCACAATAATACAGTAGTGAGCTTATTTTGACATTTCCCTAAGGCCTTTTTAAGTGTGGTTGTGTAGGTGTCCCATAAGAAGAGCAGTGTGTATAGTTAAATGGGGAAAAAGAGGAAAAACTATAAGAAACAACTGAAGTCTGTGAAAACTACAACTTGCACACAGTAGGTGATCAGTACTCATGAAGTCTTAGATTTGGGATATAACAATCTCCTCCTCTAAAGGTGAGGCAGTGGGCTCACAGGTACGAAGTGAGCTTTTTGTGATCACAAGATTACTTAGATGATGGGGAAGATGATGACGGGACGGAAATGAGAATCCTGTATGTTTAAATGTTCAGGAGAAGATAATTAAATTATCAGAGCATCTTCTTTTCTTTCTTAGTTGATTTTTGCCCTAAATTTATATTCATAGCCAATAGCAAAATGTCTGAAGTTGAGAGCTCTAATCTTATCTTTAGGGAAGATTTAGGAACAAGCTGAAGATTGGAGTGAACTGTAAGACTGGGACAATGTATCTAATTCAACATTGAACTCAGAGATCAATATATTCTTTTCTCCCACCAGCAGCGTTGTCATTCATGATGTCAAGACTCTCCTTGAATTGTATTACTAATGGAAGAAATACAGTGAAGAAGGGGATATTGAGAAGCAGCAAAGGCTGCAGGAATTTCTATGCTGGGGTTTTGGCTTCAGCCATGAGAAATCATGAAACACTGGGAAGGGAAAGAAAAGAATATGGGCCATACCAAGATAGCTCCCTCAACGGGCATTATGGCCTATGTGATCTCACTCAAGTTGGGGAAATTCTTTGACCATTTCATGCTATTCTGGTTTCAGGGAACACAAACAAAAATTGAACTAGCCCAAGGAAAAAGGGTGTTTGGACAACTAAGTCACAGGAGGAGCTTGAGCATTCTTTTTTTTCCCCTCCCTTTGGGCAAAATTAATTGTTTTTTAATTGTTGTTCAAGTACAGTTGTCTCCATTTTCCCCCTCCTACTTCCCCCTGCCCCACCCATCCTCACCTCCCTCCCTCGATTCTACCCTCTTTGGCTTTGTCCATGTGTCCTTTATACATGTTCCTTGATGACCCTTCCCCTTTTCCCCCATTATTCCCTCCTCCCCTCCCCTCTGGTTACTGTCCATTTGTTCTTTATTTCAATGTCTCTGATTATATTTTGCTTGCTTGTTTTGTTGATTAGGTTCCACTTATAGGTGAGATCATATGGCATTTGTTTTTCACCACCTGGCTTATTTCACTTAGCATAGTACTCTCCAGATCTATCCATGCTTTCTCAAAGGGTAGGAATTCCTTCTTTCTTCCTGCTGCATAGTATTCCATTGTGTAAATATACCACTGTTTTTTGATCCGCTCATTTACTGATGGGCATTTGAGCATTCTTGAGACCTGTCTGGGCTTTTGTGGCTTTAAAATGGCAGCTTCTTTCTTTTTCATTGTATCCTGGCCACCTCTTCATACAAGGAAACAGATAGACCAGCTGTGGATTTTTATATTTCAAAAGCTACCAGTGAATGATAATATTAACTCTTTCCTTCCCATGTACAAAGTTGCCAGAGAAGAGCCTCGGGGTCGGGAGGTGTGGGGCTTGTTGTACCACGGAGGCAGATCCAAGTTAAATGTGTTGGACTAAGGGGAGGGCAGTTCCTAGAAAAGGAATACTGAACAGACATTTCTAGGTATTCCCTTGTGGTTTGCCAAATCACAAGTTGGTTTCTAAGATTTGTTTTTTTCCAGGTTGCAAATAATAGCAACATGTTTTCGTTAATTCAGCTGATGGTGATTTATTATAAGGATACATAAGAAAGTAACGAAATCCATCTCAGAAATCTTCTAGCAATCCAGTTAGCATGTCCTTTCCACATCAGCTGGCCAATGTCCTCTATTCTGATGTTGCTTTCTTACAGTGGCTCAAATGAAATGGGCAGCAAGTGACAGCAGACACATAAAAAATTAAATTTTGACTCTAGCTCATTGCTTCTGCTTTCCCACTCTTCTGGTTTCCCCACACAGGGCACCAACTTCCTAAGTCTCTAGGGTCTCGTATTCAGAGTATTTGAGCTAGACTCTGATTGGGTAGACCAGTCACCATAGAATATAAGATGTTTTGCTGAGGGTAGAGCTTTCACACCAATTTATTTTATAGGCTGCTACAGGTACCCAACTTTGGCCAGGTATCAGTCATTGTTTCAACAGTTAGAACCAGGAAAATGGGATCAAGGCAGAAGTAATTGAGAATTATAGGAAAATCATGAATGTGTCAACTAACTTAACTGGTGAATACCTAGAGTGAGCTGTCTAGACTACGTTGTTTGTTTGTTTTATAACCAATGGATATTAATTGAAATCCCTCTTTTGCCAAAAATTATTTTGGATACATGAGTGTGACCAAGATATGTAGGAGAGTTCCTGCTACAGAAGAGCTATAAAATTGATGAGGGAGCAAAAACTATCACAATTGACTCAAATAGAAAAAGCCATCAATATTGTGTTTTAATTTTTCCCTTAATCTAAGCTAAAATACACAATCTATTTCTTCACTCTTTATGACATAATTATTATCATAAATATTTCTGCTTTTACAACTCAGAAACTTAGACTTTTCCAATATCAAGGCGTTGTTGTTTTTGTTTCTTTGTTTGTTTTGTTTTAATCCCTTAAACTATTCTGGGGACAGAATGGAAATTTAAGAAGTAGCTTTCATGAAAAAGAGGTATCTCAGAGACATCATAGGAAGCAGAAGGTGATTTAGGAAAAGAGACTGAGAAGAAATTGAATGAAAGAAAACGGGGTAGAGGGAGGGTGTTAAAAATAGAAACCAAGGATAATCCCAAAGAGCAGTGTGCACAGTTCTGCTGCAGTCGGTACCATCATGTAGTCACCGTGGTCTGCTGTCAGCTTAGTTTCTCCAGGCCCGAGGCTGCGTCTGGGTCAAACAGTAAGCTCAGCTTGTTTGGCCTCTCTGTGCCTGTTACTTGCCAGGGGCCTAAGAAGGGGAAGGCTTCAGGCTTCTGGGATGAGGCTGCTGTTTCTTTCTGTTCTCAGCTCCATGGAAATTCTGTGGGGACAAGACTATAGATAAAAGATGTGGGGGAGGAGTAGGAAGGTCTTAAATGCTGAGTGAGGAGGCAGGGTGGTGTGATTTTTAAGTTCCTCTGATACATTTTATTTATGCATTTGATGCCTCTGGAGAAACTGAAAAAAGAGGAAAATTCACAGGTAGAATGCTTGTGCAGATAGCAAACCAATAACCTACTACTGCGTGAGGTTCTGGCCCCTGCTCAGGGTACAGTTTCAGAGCTGCAAAAGGTAAGTGGTGTGTACTCTGGTATGACTCAGTCCCAGCATATGTTAGATCAAGAAAAGCCCAGGAATTCCTATAGCTAGCAGTGACCTGGGGACCGGCGAGGGTGAACTTGCAGAGTGAGAACATGGAGGAAGCCTAAAGTTGGGGCCATTCACCTGATCATTTGAGACTGGTTCTATCCTGACATGACCATCTTAAATTCTTTCACCTGAATGGCTCAGGCCTGGGGTAATTTCTGGCCCTTTATAACCAAATTGGTAACTTTAAATTATAATCTGTATAATAGGCATGAACCCCAAAGCAAGTTGTCCTAGAGTCCAAGGGAAAAGTGAAAAGACCCATAAAGCTAAAAATCAAAGGATGCAGTTCTACACACGTTGAACTGTAGTTTGACTCAGTGCAGGTCAGTTTGGGAGGGTGGGAATGCGGGGAGAGTGGGAAGACAGGTGATTATGTCCCCAGGGCTACCCAATCTGCAGAGGTTGTCAGATACTGAACCAGCTTTTAAACTCATTTCTGAGTGTGGAGCATGAGCGGGTACGGAGAAGAGTGGAGGCTTTATGCCTGAAGTAACATTTCATTGTCTTATTTTTCTAGGGAAAGTCTAGTTTTTGAATGAACACCATGGGGCAATGGAAAAAATGGTGAATTTCATATATATGTGTGAAATGCGAAGAACCCGTTTTATATATATATGTATATATATAAAATCTTTTCTGTAAGCATCCCTCCAGTGGTCTGGCACTCCGTGGGCCAGCTGTCCCGGGCCTCTGTTTCATTCAATCTGTGGCCTGGGGTGAGCCCTTTAAATCCAGCTCCCGCGCCCTGACAGGTGTTTTCCCAACTCCTGAGGCCGACGATTTTGGAGAGTGTCTGAGCCAATGAGGTTTTCCTTTGGGGGAGGGAGCGGGAGAAAAGGCGTGGCTTGTGGGTCATAGCAGGGGCGGGGTTTACGCGGCCCCACAGAGCCGGGCTGGTTGCGTGGAGGGTTGTTCTGGACGCCCCCCCCCTCCACCTTTTTTTTCCTCCTCCGGGTGTCTTATTAATTTCTCCGTGGGGCTGCAGCTGGAGACTGCGGAGCGTTGGAAATGACGCTCGGAGCTTTAATTACCGCAGCCGCCGGACAAGTGTGAGGAAAGCTGGCAGGAAAAAGGACTGGATAGGGGGAGAAGCAGCAAGGAGCTCCCCCCTCCCCACTTTCTTCCCAATTTGGACTGGAGGTGCTAGGAAACTATAAAGGGAGCCGAACAGAGCCCGGCCGCGCGGAGAGCCGGAAACCTACCGCCCCTCTGCAATCAACTTTTTTTGGAAACCTTCCCCCCCACCCCCTTTCTTTTTATTGTTGCCTGGCCAGTGAGAAAGTGAGCAGGGAAGGAGAGAGAGAGAAGGATCACACAGTGACATTGCTGCACAGTCCGACCAGGAGCTCCACGCGCACACACTCGAGCAACCTTTCACACGCGCACACACGCGCGCGCACCCACGCGCACAGTCTCCCCCTCCTCCGGTCCCCGGACCTGGTCCCGCGATCGCGGACTCGGTCGCCCGCGCTCAGAGTCGGTGCACCGCGCGCGCGACGCGCCCGTTCCCCTCGCGCCCCCCACGCGCGCCTGGCTGACGGATCTCTTCTGCGTGCCCGAAAGGGGATATGCCATTTGGACATGTAACTGTCAGCACGGGATCTGAGACTTCCAAAAAATGAAGCTGGCGACAGGACTGTGCATCTGGGTGAGCCTTCTGGTGGCGGCGGGGACCGTCCAGCCCAGCGCTTCTCAGTCAGGTGGGTCGTGGTTCCTTCTCGCGCTCCAGTTGTTGAAGCTGCTGCGGGCGGCTGGGCTGCATGGGTGGCTCCCTTGCCCCCTTCGCCCAGCCTGACATCCGCTGGCTCTCAGGAGAGGAGGGATCAATCCACCGGGTCCTCTTCCTTGGGCTCTTGGTCACCTCTCATTCTGTCCCCAAACTTATCCTCAGTGCATGCATGCGTTTTATTTGTCGTGGAAAAAACACCACTCTACATCCCGATCTCCTTTTCCTCTCTCCTTTTCCCCCTTTTTTCATTCTCACGCGTTTTCTGTGACCCTGTGCGGGATCCCTTATTGTTGCGCCTGTTGTGAGGGACGAGGGAGACCCAAACCCTGAGTCAGGGGAGACCCTCCTCTCTCCGTCTGGTCCCGGAGGGAAGCAGCCTGGGAAAAGCGCGCACCGCCCGGGACGTGGAAGGACTAGGGTCCCGGGACGGTGCCAGCTGGGCCCTTCCGTGCGGGACGGCGGTGTAGAGTGCAGCTTGGAGAACGGGCTTTGCACCTGTATGTGCCGCTGCCGGCCACTGCGCCTCCAGTCGCCCGAGCCTTGCCAGGTCACACCCGGCCAGAGGGAGCCCAGCCTGGGCTGCTGCCGCTGCGGACAGGCGCGCCGCGGCCCAGGGGCCGGGAACTCGGGGCCTCCTGGACCGTCGTCCCAGAGCTGTCGCCCGATTGACTTGAAGGGAGCTTGCCTGCCTGCCTGACCTCTTTAAAAAAAAAGCAAGCAAGGTTGACACACTTGGGCCGGGAGCCCGGCCTTCCCGTCGGTTGCTGGGTTTGGCTCCAGGAAGAGTTCGTCCTGTAGTTAAACTTGCTATTGGCCGGAGTCCCTCCAACTTCTCTGTTTACTGCCCAGCGCGGCTGCCGAGCCGACCAGTCGCGCGAATTGATTGAACCGGAGGCGGGCGCGGCTGTGCGGGGTGCGCGGCCGCTGTTTTCGAGAGAGCCCGAGCCCCAGCTACCTGGACAGGCCAAAGGCTGAGCGACCCCCGAGAGGCAGCGCGGTGGGGCCGGCGCGCCGCGACGCGCAGGGCTAATGACAGCACCTGCATTGCGAGGGAGCTCAAAGTTTGACACTTGAGTTTCCTGGGGATGAAAGTGGGACAGGAAGGGACCGCAGAGAATCGGTGTCTGACGCGGCCAAGGGGGGCCCTTTTGCAGAGCCGGAGAGATTTCCGGAACGATCCGGGGCTGCTCCCGGGAGCGTGGGAGGCAGCTACAGGAGATAAAGCCCCCGGGAGTGGTGTCACGGAGAGCTTTAGGCCGGGGAGGGTGTCCTTCTGACCTCACCAAGAAAACAGTGCGCTGTAGTTTTCCCGCCCCGCCCCAGCCGCCGTCGCCTCCCCCTCCTTGCCTTCACTAGTAAATAACAAGTTACAATCATAGAGCCTTTCAAAATGACCTTCGAATGGCCCAATGTGCGCCGTTTGCACTGGTCGTTCGCACCCTCCCAGTAACTCTGAAATTCTTCAGGCATACCAGGTCCTGCGCTCCAGCCACCTCCGGAATTACACCAACACGGACTTGAGATTCCAGGCGGCCTCTTAGATACATCCCTTTTTATCTCCCTCCCCACTCCGAGTCCCTTCATATTTTCCTTCAATGGGTTGATTATATACATTGACCCATTCAAAAGCAGTTGCGACCGACAAGCAGGCTTAGCCGAGAGGAATTTCTAGGAGGCGACCTACTGGGGGCTGTCTGGTTCAGCTTCAGCCGCTGGGGGACCAGGCTGCGAGTCCGCAGCAATTTGGTATTAACTGTGTGGCTTGGGGTTGAGCTATGCCGAAAAGCCCTTTTCAGAATTTCTGCAAGGAATGTAATCCAAATTAGTTCTGCAGCTGGTCTCTTCTCGCTTCCCGCCCTCCCCCCCCCGCCCCCCCCCGCGAATTGTCAGACCCACAAGTGAGACCATTTAGAACGCGAGGATTAGCGTGCCATTGTTGTTCCGTGTGTGACTCTGTACTTGAAATTCTGGGGACACAAAGGCGAGCCTCACTTGTTCAAAACACAGTGATCTAGATAAAAGGGCCGCACAAAGAAGAGCTGTCGGGTGCATCCCTGGTATAATTGCAACACGCATGCTAAGGTGATCCACTGGAAACTGTAAATGCCCCTGGGGACTTCTTTTTTCACCCTACCCCACCCTCACCCTGCCGCACCTGGCAGGGAAAGTTCAGCTGGTTTTAATGTAGTGCTTTTATAAAACCAAGTAACTGTCTGGGATGTGAGTGAAGAGCTGTGTGTTTGTGGCTGTGTATGCGTGGCTATATGTTCCCAAGTAAATACATATTGCGTCTCCACTGTCGTGGCTAGCAGTCGGTAGCAGTTTGCAGGAGTTTGTTTTGGTCCAAATGAGAAATTAAGTGCGGATAAGTAAACTAAGCTGCCAGAGGGCGACAAGATGTTGAGTGAATTGCTTTTAGATGAAACAAATTAAGGAAACGAGGGAAGACAATCTGCTTCTCGCATTATTAGACACGCTTGGAGTTCAGGGGAAAGCGGCATATTTTTGAAATGCTAATTTCTTAAGAAGCAGAAGGAATGCACCTTATTTACTGCTCTATGTGAATAGAATAAAAATATGGGGAGGGGCACGACAATTCTCTTGTACAGAGTTAAGATATTTCTGAAAATAATTGTAACAGAACAGGGTCTGTTCTCCTTGTTCTTCAGCTTTAGAGAAAGCGATTTTTTTTTTTTTTTTGGTAATTCAGAAGGACTCTGCCTCATTTCTAGTGATTCATTTGATCAAGAAATGCTGTAGTCAAGGGCCCTTTATACGGCTGCTATAAAGTCTTTACCACGGAAAGGAATAATTCCAAGATTTCTGTCTTCCTGGTATGATGGAAAAAACAGTCAACATTACCTTTGTATTGAAATGAACTACATAGTAGTATGGAAAGTATAGTCTTACTCACCTTTACTGATATGGGATGAGCAAGTTAAGGTCCCATTTCTTATTTGCAAGTTACTTCGTCCTGCTTTCATCATAAAAGAACATACATTTTCCTACAGATTTAAGATGTGTCTCCAGTCTCAAGGGTTGTTTTACCTTTGAGAAGAAAAAGCTTAATAAATTTAGTTAAATGATGAGAAAGATGTTAAATATATTTTCAAAATAAACCCCGCACCAATTCTTTCTCCTACATGTGTTTGCTGTAAACACACCCATGCGTGCACTGTTTCCCTTTTTTCTTTTAATTTTGAACATATTATGTATGTAAAAGGGATCTTTTTAGATTCTTTCTTGCGAATGCTTCTTCATAAATTTATACCTATTATTGTTAACTGTGCATCACTTGGAAACACTCTAATATGGACTGTTGTGATAAAAATTGAAAGACTCTTGGTTCTGTCATGATTCCTGTTTTCTGATATCCTTCACAAATTAAACCACTTTTATTTATTTTAATCATGAGTACATCGAAAGTCAATTTTTTGAAAATCAAGGCACTTACTGCTTTTTATATTTTTCATTTAGTCACTGGAAATGTGTCTTAATTAAGAAATTACATTAGAATATTTACCAGGACATGTGCTTCATGGAAAATTTAATAATTTTTTTACCCTAACCTGAACACAGTAGGTTTGCACTGGCTGAATTTTAGACTTTGCATTTATTTGAGGTAAAATTGTATTTCCTCCTTAAAGTGGATTCAAATATTTAGTATTCATGAGCTTTCATCCCTTTGGTTCTTAAATAGAAGTGCTATTTATCATCTGTCTTATGCATTCACCCTTTCCGTTACTATAGATTCTTTTTTTTTGCATCTTATTGTTTATTGAGTTTATACATGAGAGTATATATTTTCCCCTCCACCACTAAGCATATTCTTTGTGTGTGTATGTTTTTCCCAGCAACCTGCCACTCAGCCACTGCAGGAGTCCTCTGAGCCAGTTTTCCTTCTTTCTTTCTGATAAATCTGATATGGCTGGTTGGCTGGACAATCGCAAGCCATTCCATTGCTCAAATGTATTCCTGAAAGACAATAAAAAGGCATCGATCCAAGATCACTAACACATCTCAAAAGCTCTCACTCCAAAGGTATACCTCTCTACAGAGAAGTCTCTTTTTCCTTTACTCTTTCCCTTTTTTCTTCTCTTGACCAAGGAAGGAAGGTAGACCACAGCCATGAAAAAAAGAAATGCTAGGGATGCCAGCAAATGGGATCTTTCTAAATATTCTCTGAAGCTTGGTGATTAGAGCCATCTTGAGATTAATGAGTATGTAAGGTGCACCTTTTAGACAATACATTAGGGTGCCTTAGACTTTGCTGGGCTTAGAAGTGGCGTCATTTTTATATTCTTTCAATCCAGTTATTAGGAAAATGTAACATATTAAAAATAGCAGTAAGATTTTGCTTTAGTTTACAGGGTTCTGCTGCTGTTGGATATCATTTGTAATATGTAAGTGCCTAAACCATAAGTAAAGCCAATGACTGAAAAGGTGTTCTGTTAGCTGCAGACTTGTTGGCCCTTGCTGCTTGATTTCTTCCTTTAGGAGGGGTACAGTTTATAGAGATGTTGATATTTACATTGAAATTAGCTTATACATGTTCAAGCCTGTAGCTGTTCTACAAAAATTAATCAAGTATCTCCCATTGTTTTCTTTTACAATGATCTGCTGAGTATGTTGTGCAGGCTAGAATTTAATCATATTATAAACTAAATCATTCTAGAAATGGTCTACTATGTTACATTTGACCATATGGAAACAAATTACATCTTTTCTCCCATAGTCATTTTCTAAATTATTATAAATATTGGGCAATTGGAGTAAAACCTGATATTTCATCCTAATACAGGTAATGATTGGAGTTTAGAGTTTATAATGACAAATAATTTCTTAATTTTTCTTCTTTTTATAATGAAAAGATCTTAAATGAATGTTGCCTGAAACTAGCCTTCTGCATAATTTAAAGGAGGTTTTAAGTGCCTATTTTGTGGATGTGACCTAGGACATAACCAGGTGGTTAAAATTAGGATTTCTCCATTGTGGGGACAGTTCCTCTGTTTTCTCCTTAATACCTTGAGCAACTCCATGTCTTTGTGACTTGGCTGGTGTGCCTTGGGGGGACAGACAGGCAGTGCAATATCTTTCTCCACTGCGTAACCATTTTCTGAAAAATGTCTTCAAAGTCTTCTGTGATATTGAGATACATTCCAGTAACAAGTTACTTCATATATTTAAAACACGTACACATATTTTAATAAACATGATGGAAAGTTTCTCACAGACCATCTCGTTTACAAGAGCACCTGTTTAAATGCAATAAAGAGGTTATTAACTCTAAAGTATTTGTATTGGAGGCCATTTCCCCAAAATATTAATTTTCAGAATTGCTCTATGGTCTCTTCAGGTTTCATTGTATATGACTTCTTTCTCTTTTTCTGAGTTGTTGATAATTCTGACATGTTTGTTAAAGAAATGGACCTTTTTTCTAATGTTTTAATCAAAGCTCTAAAGCTCCGCCCTTGTTTTTAGATTTGACACACACACTAGCGCTTTCTATATGTGCTAAATTTCCAAGGGGGAAGAAAACTGCCTCACATTCCTAACATAGAGGTGAAATACATCAATATTTTGAAGCCTAATTCTAAAGTGCTTTGTTTGAACAATGTAATAATTGTTTTAGAGTTATTTTCATTTTGAACAAATGATTCTTCTACAAGCCTGTTGCTTTGCACAACTCCAGGGGGCAGCAGCCTCATAGGACTTAATGGGAAAGGTGCGTGCCTGAGCTGGGGGTACTGCAGCAGCAGCCCTGCTATTGTGTGATGCTACAGAATAAAGCACCAGAATAAGAGTGAGGAGAATTGGATTCTGATCAGAGAGTCATTTTCTATGAGATCTTAGGTTAGACTTCTTGCTCTGTGTCTCAATTTCTTTATCTCTATTAGTGTAGCTAAAAGTGATACCTAAATGATTATCATAATCTTTAAAAAATAATTTAGTTAGAAAAAGGATGTTCAAACTTTTAAGAAAAGAAATCCATTGATTTCCATTATTTTTATAAGTGGACCTTGTTGTTTTTTTCAGTGAATCCATGTGTGTAGCCCTGGCACCTAAAACAGGTGAAAGGGGGAAAGAGCGCTTTTGTCACAGCTGCCCAGAGAAGCCAGCCTGGAGTCCCCAGCGGTAGCCCTCCCCCATTTCTCCCTCTCTTTCCTCTCTTCCCCTGTGCTGGCTTCACAGAAATCTAGCACTATTTACGAACCACAGATCTGCTCCTCTCCTTTTTAATTTTTTTTTAAATTTAATTTTATTACATTTTTTTCTATTACCATGTAGTCTCCTTAAAACTCCCTCCCCCCCCCAGAAATCACCACACTGTTGTCCACGTCCATGAGTACTTTTTCCTTCTTTCTCCATCTCCCCACCCCCTCACCTCCTCTCGATTTTAACTGAGGACATGGGGAGCACAGGGAAGTTAGGCAATATAAGTTAGTTGGCATCTCCTGGTAACATTATCATTTTCTTGAACATACATAGAAATACTTGAAAAGTTGCAGACACTTAAAAAATAAACAAATACAAGGCTGTGTTGCATTAAAAGAGAATCGCAAAATTGAAATGAAAACAAATGGATCAGAACCATGGGCCTAATTATCAGACTGTGAAGTTCTCCTCAAGGGGGAGACAGTGGAATTATCAACATCTTTACTTTTATTTAGGAAGTAATCATTGATTGCGTGTATAATTTATAGCACATTGAGATTGAAGAAAGAAAGCACCTTTGTGAAGACAGTCCTGTAAGAGGATCTGTTTACTTGGTAGGGCCTATGCTGGACATTGCATTTTGACCCTGAAAGTCAGGTAGAAGCTACCCACACACATGTTTGTGCATCAGAGCACCTTCAAGGGTTTCTTTTATGTTGACTGTTATAAAGATGATCAATAAGTACAAAAATGGTTATTTCTTCATTCTTTATTAAGTGAAAAGCATGCTTACACAAAATGGATCATAAGGATAAACAGTGGGCTTCTTGTCAACAATTAGTTGATGGCACCTTAATCAGCAAATCCACGGGGATACTTCAGGTTTGTCCATGCCCATC
>VMDR010026947.1:0-13797 GCA_007922815.1 Macrotus californicus
AGACGGAGTTTAAAAAAATGAAAGGCAAAACACAGATTGGGAAAAAAGATTCACCACAACTATTTTAAATAAATGCTTATATCTAAAATATAAAACAAACTTTTACACATCTTTAGGTAAAAGACAACTCAATAATATATATGGGCTATAAACCTAAACAAACACTTCACAGGAAAAGGTACATAAATTTCCAATAAACATATGAAATTGTTTCTAACATCATTAGTCATTAAATAAATATAGTCAAAAGCCGAAGAGGGTAGGATTGAGGGTGGGAGGTGGAGGTGGAGGTGGGGGGAGTGGGGGAAAATGGCAGCAGGAAAATGGAGACAACTATACTTGAACAACAACAATAAAAAATTTTTTAAAAAAACTATGAGATACCACAGAGCACACTGAAATGACTAAAGTAGAAAGGCTATTTCTAGTAAACTTTGAGAAACAGCTTCACGTGTATGAAAACAGTTAAATGTACTCCTACACGATGACCCAGCAATTCCACTCCTAGTTATTTACCCAAGAGAAACAAAAACATACTACAAAAAGATTTATACAAGAACAGTAGTTTTATTCATACCCATACTAAACTGGAATCAACTCAAATGTCCATTAGCCAGAAAATGACTAAACAGACTCTGGTAGACACACACACTGGAATACCACTGAACAATACAAGAAACAAACTTCCAATCACACAACAGCATGGATGATGAGCAAAGGAAGTCAGACACAAAAGCATACACGATGTACTATTTCATGTGTGAAATGTAATAACAGGCAACAGTAACATATGGTGACAGAAAGGAAACTAATGTTTGCCACAGAGGGGTTGCCTGCCTCTAGCTGGTCAGGATACAGGCTGAGGGTGAAGGGTACATGGCCCTGTTCTTCGTTTTTCAAATAACATGTTAGTTTTCAGCATTATGTCTCCCTTTCGGTCTCCACTGCCTTCAAGATTCCACAGGGCACCTGGTTGCTTCCTGAATGCCGGCAGCACCCTTCACCCGCAATAGCAATTAATGTTCCTGTGACCATTTTTTTGTTGATGAAATTTCTCATTTGTCACTGCCCCCTGCCATTCTCTTCCTCATTGTGAAACCAATTTTTAATTATCATTTTAGTGGCATTGTTAATAGGACAGAAGACAAAAGCTCATCTTCAATCTACAGTCTAGAACCAGAAACTTGTTTTTTACAGAATTGACACAAAATATGACAATTTTATTTCCTGATGCATGTTGGGTGCTAGGAAGAGCCAATAATTTTTTCTGATTTGAGAAAGGAAGCATATGAGGCTTCATGGCATTTAGAAATGCAAAATGTCTATTAAAAGATTATTATCAGAGCAATAAAATGATCATCTAAGAAGCAGTCTAATTTCACAGAAAACAGCAGCCATTTCTGAAATTCAGATGACTAAAACAATTCATTAAATACAATAATAGCACAGATAGATATATATTGGCACAAAGCAGAAGTCCGGGGAGAAATGATTGATATTCATGTGAGATTTCAGTTTATGCCTTGTCATGTCATTATTTACAACATTTTATCATTCATAAACTAGTTTTATAATTCAGGATGGTATTTCTCTTAGCTGCTGTAGGTCAGAGAGGGAGCACCTTGTTTTTATCTTTTTGAGGTTTATTTTCTTTTAGTTGTTAATTAAGATGCATTTTTAAGCCGAGATTTTATTTTTATTCAATTGTTTCTTATTCCTCTGTGAATGATCTGTTTACTGCATCTCACTTTTGCACAAATTACATTTTCATTAAAAATTCTAAATATATGTAGGAGACAATAACTTTATGATGGTTTTGATCAGGACAGCCTGGAATTTTTCAGTACTGTGCACATCTCCCTAATCCACCATGTTTCACTTTATTACAGCTTTGTCTATTTCTTCAGTTCTATTTGTTCTAATCTCTACTGAGGACCAGTTATTTTATATAGCTTGGTTCTTCACAGTCTATCTTTCATACATAAAATGTTACAGATTATGACAATTTTGATGACCATTTTATCATGGTATCCCTTCTCCCTAGGATGTCTACAGAAGCCCAGAACATAGAGATCAGCATAGAGAAGACAGCACTGAACCTCTTCAAAATGTATAAGGTGGCGATTTCACATAAGATAAATGATTCATTTCCGTTCTTTGAACTTCTCCATGACCATGACTTCATCACCAGTGAAATGTATGATGTAAGTGAGGTTTACTTTGTCACAATCTGGTACACCAGCCCTAAACTGAGTTTTGCTTTGATATTTTGGAGTCAAATATCAGACACAACGAGACTATGAGGAGTCTCCTGTGAGTGGAGACCTTCTCATGTACTGCTGTAAGTGTTCCTACAAGGTCAGAAGGGAGAAGAGAAGCAGGCATTGCTGGAAACAACCCTGCTGTTAACCAACGGAAAATTGCTCCATGTGCCTCTGTGTGCCTCCATGTGCCTCCTACAGTTGGGTGAATAGCCCTGAGGTAGGCTGGACCTGAAGTGAGTGGGCTCCATAGATGTATAATGCCTTGTAGGAGTTATACATACAATGTAGCATAAACTAGGAATTTAAAGTAATTTTAATGAATGGGTGAATAAATTTAGAGATTTTATTTAATGGAACAATAATTGACAAAATATTTCATTTCAATGAGCATTATTTAAATACTTAAATGTGAGAACATTAAAATCCCCAGAGAATGAATGTCTTGCTAGGACAAATTTGAAAGTAAATTCTTGCTATTTTTTCTCCAAAAATGTTGTTTCCTTTCCTTTTTTTTTTCATTTTTGTTGGTATTTCTGAAGTCTTGGAATTTAGGTTAACTTAAGTGAAAGACATAGGTGGAGATACAGAGATGCAAGTCTTCTCTTTCCCTATGAATACGTTTACTTTATGGTAAAGTTTGCAGGAAGAGGAAAATTACCACCTGGCTTCCCTGAGCCCTTCCAGGAAAAGTCAGTGCTGGGAAAGGGACAAGTGTTGTCCAGTCAATAGAACATAGGTCCAGCACCTGCTAAGTCAATTGTTAAAACATTTGGCCAGGTTCTGCAAGGGCTGCACATCATTTAACTTTGAACCCATTTTTGTTCTCAAAATTGCTCCTCCTTCCATGTAATGTAAATGAGAGTGAGGAGATCATATTCATAAATGGGCATTTTCAAGAAGGAGGGATTTAGTTGCTCCACTTAGTAGCCAAACAGCATATACAAATTCTAAAAGTACACATGAGAAGATACCTAGGCAAAAGAGTTGTAATACATTACAACAAATTCACTTTCTAGGGATCTTCTGTAACTTGGAAGTCTGTATTTATATTTCCTCACTCACTGTGTTTAAGGTGTCTAAAGAAACTTTTAAAAAAGCTCAAAAAGTTGAAGAAGTTGTATACGATGTTCTCACTGAAGCGCAGAAGAAATTTGAACCATCCCTTCTGAAAATATTGTTCGACGAGTTCACCTTGAAAAGAAACCCTGATTTAAATCATATTTACAAAATCTTCAAAAATGGTAATTAGGTTTATTACCTACTTTTTGTTGTCCAGGGCCAATTTTTTCCCACAGGTGTATATTGAGCCTCTACCATGTGTCATACACAGTGCTGGGCAGTGGGGATATAACAGTCAAGAAAACAAACATATTAAGAGCTTCTCAAAGCTTATTATATAATGGATACCATATAATGCCCATCTGGGTTCTGTTTAACTAGGCATTTAGACTCACAGGACAGCCAGAGCCACAATGTCATCAGATTTACTTGGACAAATGACAAGAAACACAACATCCCAATGAGGCAGCATCTGTTGCTGCTCTTCTCTGGGACCCTATGCAGTGGTCCACACAGCAGTCCACCAAGTTAACTACCTGCCTCGAGTGACAGCTTAGCTGTGGGTGCAGGATCCACCCTGATTTAACCACAGCGTGTCCATGTGAGTGAATATCTCATGTAACAACTCCGTAGTGATAACTTTCTGCGAGCCCACAAAGAAAGAGCCAACTTACAAGGGCCACCACATTGGAGGAAGACCAAAAACGGCTTAGAGTTTACATCTAGTCCCTCCTAGTACACATGCAATTTACCTACCTACAGTCACTGCTCATTTTTAACTGTAAGCTCAGGGTCAGCATAGTAACACAGAAGAGAGGCTGCCTTCACCAGGTTGCCAGAGTAATGAGCAAGAAAATTAACTTCAATTTGCCCTTGAAGAAGAAGAAGTGGTTTTATTAGCACACTCCGTGCAACACATGTGATCAACAATCAAATAATCACAAAAGCAATTGCTCTGCCAGAGGTGGGGTTATTTTGATATTATACAAAAACTACAGGTTTGATTCTCTCCTTCTTTCCTGAGAAGGCATGGTTTTACACTTTTTTATTGGTTCTCAGTAAACAAGAAGTTCTCCAAAAATTTTTGATTGACTTGCCTAGCAAATTTTTTATTCTAACATAGTTTTTGTCTCACAAAGACCTCCAAGTAACGGTGGAGAATCCCGGGAAGAGCATTGTGTGCAATGAGGAATGCAGCTGATGCAGAAACAGGCAGAACGGGAAAGGTCCCGTGTGTCTGCAGAACAAGCACAGATTAGATCATGTCAGAGTGAGAAGCAGACTTTGGGAGCCGATTCAAGAGCGACAAGTTTGAAAACAGATTTTGGAAGGTCTGGCTTTTAAGCTAAGGAATTTGATGTTATTTGCTATACAGTAAGGAGGTAGTACAGGTTTATAATGGTTATAAGTACATGTTTACTGCCCCAGGAGATGCCCCTGCCACCAGCCCTAAGGCACATGGGCTCACTGCTCCCTCAGGCTCCACTCTGGCCTCCCGGCAGAGACCTACCCAGGGATTTTTGCTTTATTTCCTTCCTCCAGTGTTTGCTGGGTCACTTCCGTGCTGGGGCCCTGGGCTGTTGCCAAGTTCTCCCCTCTTTGGCAGCCTTCCAGGTACCTGATGAGGCCTCTTGGGAGGTCCTCCAATACTCACTCCCTGCTTGTAGCTTTTGATGGTATCCTTCCTTTGTCCTGGGATCTGAGACCCTCTGGGACGTCTAGTTGCTCCCATGCCCTCTGATTTGTCTCTTTGGGAAGCACTCATTGTCCCTGACTTAATCAAGCCAAAACCTTCCCTTGTCCAGTCACATTTTTCAAGTTCTTGGGTTTTTCCTTTTGTGTACATGTGAACCGCTATAAGATCTCTGTTCTTCTCCAAAGGAAATCCCTCTGTTTCTTCCTTACATTTAAACAGTTCAGCAAACACATTTCAAAATAAACAACATTATTTATGTTGATATACGCTTTCTTGGCCAGCTGAATTTTTTCACCAGTAACAAGTTCACAATGTTTCCAAAACATCATTTTTTAATTTAATTTTTATTTCTGAATCCCAAAGAAAGGGTGAGGGAGATAGAAAGAAGAGAGAGAAATATTAATGTCAGAAAGAACCATCGATTTGTTGTCTTCCGTATGTGCCCCAGTGGTGGATCAAACAAGGGACCTTTCTGTTTGCAGGCCCAACCAACTGACCCACACTGGCCAGGGCTCCACAATTTCTTCGTCCTGACATTTGAGTGGCTCCTTTCTGTGTGGGAAGTACAAAGGCTTCTTTGTTGGGGGTTCTCTTTTCTGTCCCAGGGGAACTTCACAATCAGGATTGGGACACACTAAGCACTGAGTGGCCCAAGGGCTGGAAATTCTTACACATGTAATTTAAAATGATGTCACTATTCTTGATGGAGATTTTTAATTGTCTTCTTCTTTTTGTCCTCTCTTCAGAGATACCAGACAAAAATTTTTTTCCAGAAAATGATGCACAAGAAAATGAGGAGAGGCCTGATACCCAATCAAAATTTGAACAAGGTAGGTGGAACTTGAGTTCTGATTGGATTTTGGGACTCAGGAGAGAACTGGAGAGGGCAGGGAGGGGTGTTCATATGAGAGTCTGGCCAGCCGTTGATCCCTGAGGACCACCTCTGACAAGACACCATGGACCCCATAACCACAGCAAAGAAACAGGAACCCAATGAGTCAGGAAACCAGACTTAATAAGAATGCTAACCTGGAAGTAATTGTGATTTAGAAGGACCCTGTAAGAGAAAAATCAGTGTGAAGCTGTGAAGGGCTAAGAACTGTGGGCACAAAGTCAACGTCACAGAGGAGATCCTTGATAATGACAGAAAATGGGACTGATTTAAATACGGGGGAGGCTGTTTAAGAGCAGGAATATTCAAGAAGTTGGGCAGTCATATGGGGAGAGAAGAGGGGAAGTGGTAAGATGTCAAGAGGGGATGGTTGTACTTTGAGAGAAAGAAGGAAGGGAAATGAAAGACAAGAGAAAGGGCTAAAGGACACAGTAAAACAACCATATTATTAAGAGCTCACTTATTGAACATAGTGCTCACAGCAGCCCTTGGGGGGACAGTGTCACCATTGGCACATTTGTAGAAAAGGAGACTGAAATCTAGAAAGAGCATATATGCAGTTGGCTTGGGGTCAAATAGGCAAGCCTGTGTTCCTGAACCTGTGCATACCCAGATAATTTCATGGAAAAGACAGAAGCCTGAGACAAAAAAAAAAAATGAAGAAGTATGTGCAGAGAGAAACACACAGAAAGAAACATACAGGAGCTGGAATAAGTGCAGGAGACCGAGACACTGAAGCTCATGAAAATCCCAACAAGGCAGAGAAACAGACATGCAGAGGGAGGGTGTGGTGTGAAGTGGCGTGGGGATGAGACAACAGACTTTGTAAGAAATCAAAGCAGCTCTCACAACAAAAACAGGTTCACAAGACATTGGAATAAAGAACAATCTGACAGTAACCAGAGGGAGGTGGAAGGGGATAATGGGGGGAAGGAGGGAAGGGTTTTCAGAAACACTATAAAGGACACATGGACAAAACCAAGGGCGGGTGGAAGCAAGGGGGGAGGTGAAAATGCCTAGGGTAGGGGGAGAGTGGTGGCGGGTAAATGCAGACAATTGTAATTGAACAATAAAATATATTTTTTTAAAAAAACAGGTTCACTGTGGCTGGGGGTGACATGAAAAGCCATCCCCAGTTATCAAGTGTCTCATGAATAATCGCAGTGAGATGGCCTGATTGAGGCCAGGGGTGCAGCCGATGGCAAGAGTGGGGTGGGATCCCCCAGGTCCAGGTGGGCTCTGTATTGATACATGAGGGGAGGGGATCTTGAAATTCCACTTTATAAGGATTAAAATGGGACTAAGGGAGTATGGCCCCACCCATACTTCAATTTCTGAAATAAACTTCTAATTTCTTCCCCCTAGGACCTGGTGAGAACTCATATCCAAGCTTGCCCTGGAACAGCCCACATCCCTCAAATTACATTGGTGTGTTCTAGTAACTGTTTTGTGATATTTTGCTTTTCTTGCCCCATGCTGGCATGTGCTGTGGGGGGTGAGGGCAGCTTCTTTTTAGTACTGATTGCCCAAAAGGATCATTCTTTGCATCTGCAGTTTCCCCAAAGATTTAGATAACAGAGTCTTCATTTTTCTGGTTGCTGGGAGGGCCAGTCCTTCCATACTCCTTAAATGCACATGCTGCCAGCTCCTGACATCCCAGGCCTGGACCTACTTCCCATGTACCTGGCTTCACGGTCTTCTGTCTCTGTCTTGCTTGGCTATGCTACAGCCTTACTTGACATCACATCTAGCTGTGGCCAGCACTGCAGTGAGAGGGGTGGGGTAGGGGTGACGAGTGTTCCTCCTGGGCCAGAGTCTCTTACCTGTTGGGTTCCTCCACAGGACCACAGACACCATGTGAATCTCGTGCAAACCCTCTCCCCTCATCTCTGGGGCAGCAGGCCTGGAGCTGCTCTAAGACAGCATACAAGGCATTATTATGTAGCATCTACTAGGATGTGTTGTTGAAGGGAGGATGTTCTAAGTTAGTAAGACATTCTTATAAAAGAAAAAAAATCTTTTCAGAATGATTTTTGAAAACACCATGATACTTTTAGGAAATCACGTTTAGTCAAAAATTTAACATTTAAAAACATAAAACATTCAACATACATCAGTCAATATTGATAGATGAAATGAAAAATTTCAAGCTGCACTGAAAATAATGTTTATCCATTCGTACACTATTTGGGTTGATGGGAACAGAGTGGGCTGGGTCAGTGGAATTGATAATGAGCTCAGGAGGTTCACTAAGGGGAAGGAGGTACACTGGTCCTAGGTGGCTTACTCAGGGGTTCATTCCTTATCTACCTCTGTCCACTGACCCCTGTGGACTTGCTTACCAGCTCCCTTGTACTGTTCCATGCTGGGTTCCTAATGGTGGGAGACACAAGCAAGAAATTGGAGAGTGGGAGCAAGGGAGAAACCATGTATTTGCTGTCACTTTCTCAGGCCTCAATTCTGGCAATAGCTCCCTATTGACCATTTTTCTGGTGGCTGCATTCTTCCACTTGGGTTTCTCAGCTCTTCCATTAACTGCGTAACCAGTCCCCTGGATTAAACTGCCTCTGTTCTAAAAGCTTAGAGATCTTTTCATTTTCCTACTGAACCCTGATTGATACAGGGGGGAAATAAAATACCTATGCATCAAAACATTGTCTATATATAGCCCCACATGATAAAGAACTCTCAGAGAAACCGTCTGAAATAGAAGAGATAATTGTAATGGAAACAGGTACAACCAGTAACAACAACAATGCACTAGAAAGCCAACAAGCAAATGAACAATGTGCCCAACAGTCTGATCCAGCAGGTAAGACTGAGTGACTGGGTTTGATGAGTGGGGAGGGGAACAGGCAGATGGAGGGACTCAGTGTGGTAGATACAGTCACAAGAGTAGAACTTCAGTAATGATGGGAATGCTTAAGATGGAGAAGACATAAAGACAAAATTGGCATAGAAAGGGCATTCACAGGACATGAAAATAATTAAGTAATGCAATAGGAGAAAGTAGGAAACATTACAGAGAATGGATGAACTGAAAGTTTACATAGGGCACAGCAGAGTCAGGTCGAGGGTGAAACAGGGACCCAAAAGCTGTGTGAAGAGGACCTCACTCTCAGCACCTCCTGTCCTGTAGACAACTACTTTGCTTCACCCTAGACCCTGCTGGGCCCTGATGTGCAATGATAAAATAAATGTAGAGAATGAGTATAAATAGAAAGGCATAGGGGGAAATAAATTTCAATAAATAGAAAAAATAGGGAGACACCAAGAGAACTGTGTCGAGAATGAGTAAAGGACAATGAATGAAGAACTAGTAGAGAGTGGACCAGGCATTGTCTGCCTGGAGGAGACAGTCACCACAGAGAAGGCACAGAGCGCTGATCCTAATTCTCCTGAGAAGTAAGGTGTCCACGGTGATGAAAATGGCCCAGGAACCTTCTCAGGTAAAAATAGCCTCTTCTCTGAAAAGCAGAAACAAAAATGAAACACAAAAACCCCAGAGTTAAGAGAAGCACAAAGGAAGGACAGAGCTGAGCATCAGGAAAGGAGAGGGTAGGGGAGCACTCCCTGCAGTGGGATTCCAGGGAGAAGGGCTTAGTTGTAGTGAGGGTGCTCACTCTCTCTGGGGAGACCAATGAAATTCTTCTTTGTGGCAATTTTGTCTAGGAGCAGAGCTACCCAACCATGGAATCTCAGTGAATTCCTGCCCTGTCGTGCCAGTGGACATAATGAAGGAAAAGTCATTTTTTAGTTCAGGAAGTGAATGGGAAGCCCAAGCAAGGAGTGATTGTAACCAGGTGTCTGAAGTAATAGGTAAGGCTGACTGAAAGAGTGTGTGATGTGAATCACGGTACCAGTCAAGGTTCTGGGAAACATCATAAGGCCCATAACACCATGGAGGCAGTCATGGTGGCCTTGGAGGAAGGGGAGGGGACCAGCACTTACACAATGAGTTCAGCGGAGAAATATCCCCTGTTATTGCAAAACTCCAAAAGCAGAAATGGTCAGTTTAAGTACTGATATCAGAGAGGCTGTGTCTGTGCAAGAGAGGAAAGTGATGGATGTAGGAGTTAAAGAAAAGGGAGAAAATCCCAAAACCAAGATATGCATTGGAGGAGAGAAAATGAAACACATGAAGACAAGGGGAGTTATGAAGACACGCCATCACCAGGCATAATTAGTGGAAATTGTTTGAGCCAATAAGAAAGTGAAGAATTAAAATGAGAATGAAAGAAGAGGGAGAGTGGGGGTGGGGATCGGAGGTAGAGTGAGAGTGGAGGTGGGGGACAGGGTGACTGTGGAATGGAAAGAGCTGCAGGACAGGCACAGCTGCCCTCTGTGCCTGGATCTCACCACCTTCTGTGTAGGACCTGGAGCAACCTGCCAGGCACACACCTTAGGGCACAGATCAGGGGACCTGAGTTAACTTAACTTCTAGGTCTTCTTAGTGCTCTTGTCATGGGCTTTCCTGTCTGTGGGCTCTGTGGCGCCTCCCTGAAACTCTAAGGGATTTTTGTCCTCTGTGTAGAGATCGGCAGTGAGGACTCCGCAGAACGCAGAAACAGAGAAGAGCCCGCAGAAGCCTCCACCTCAGCAGTGAAAAGGAAACCTGGTAAGGAGGTGGGAGCTCAAGGCTTGGGCTGCAGGAACCTGAACTAACAGCTACTCTTTCCTGAGGCATCTGTTGTGAGTTCATTCTGCACCAGGGATCCAGTTTATCCGGGAATCCCATTGTCTGCACCTTACTTGACCACTTTGGGAGGTACAAGACAATAAGAAATCATTATATATTTTTTTGATGGTGAGAATATTTATTGATGGATCCTATTAATATATGCATCTATATATTGATTATATAGTAGAAACAGGCTAGCCAAGTATTGAGGTTGTTTTAAAATTAACTAACTGACTTGACTATTAAGTGTTAAATTTCTACCATTATTTCTAAAGAAAAGAGAATACTAAATTTTTTGGGGGGGAAGCCATATTGTCATCTGATCACAAATTTTGAATATTGTCAAAGACAAAGCATTCATCTAGTGTTAGCAGAAATGGATAAAGTGTTTTAAAACCCAGTTTTGTTTTTGACAGAGTTCTTCAGCAAGTCATGAGTAGATAGTGAATTTTTCAAAGGACCTTTGCAAAATAGATCTTACTTTTTCCTTTACACAACCCTGAGGGCTAAGCAGGATGGACAGTATTACCCTTATTTGTAGATGAGGAAACACAATCACATAAATGTTTCAAAGTCTCATGGAGATAATAGCTTCTTAAATTATTTCCTTGGTAAAACTGCAATTTGAAACGGTTACCAAAATGTTGTTTTCCTCATCCTTGGGCAGTGTGAGTGGTCATAAACTCTGCAGCTCTATTGCGCACAGACTGGCGGCTGGTTTTCTCTTCTTACTTTTGCAGAGGATATTGGAAACATGTCATTTAGGAAAACACACTAGGAGATGTCACCTGGTCTTCAGGTTACAAAAGTGCAATACTGTAAATCATATATTTATTGTAGTACTTCTCTATGTCTATCCATGTAAAATGTAAGTCTGCTTCAGTTTTTAGAGAATGTGCACTCTGACTTGTGTCGGAGTAGGCAAACTGCTCTAAAAGGTGGTTTTGTAGTAGGTCTATGGCTCAGACATGAGATCACCCAGGGGGAGAGGAGGCTCTCTACCTTCAACACAAGATTTCCAAAGTCTCCCCACGTGAGAAGCAGCAGATGAAGGAAGTGTGAAATAGCAATAGAAGGGGGAAGAGGAGGAAGAGGGAGAAGTGCAGGGAGATCAGGTTCAAACAGAGCAGTGAACTGTCTCTGCTCTGGGCTCAGGAAATGGAACATCACCAATCCACAAAGCAGGTGACTTAGTAGGACAGACCAGGGTGGTCTGGATGCAGGTCATGATTTGCATGGGTGTTCAAGATGTTTGGTTTCTTTTTTTTTTTTTTGCTTTTTATTTTTATTTTTAGCTTTTACAGTTGTTCAATTATTTCCCCCTTTTGCTACCCTCCACCCAGCCCACCTCCAACTTCCATAGTCAATTCCCACCCCATTGTCCATGTCCATGGCTCCTTCATATGTGTTCCTGGACTAACCCCTTCACCTTCTTTCAAACACTCGCCCCCTCTCTCCTACCCTGTTACCTCTGTCAGTCTGTTCCGTATTTCTGTGTCTCTGATTCTATTTTCCCAAGTTTTCTCATTAGTGAATTTCCTGAGGGATTGGGTTTTTTTTCACTCACTGAAGTCACGTAAAACATCTTATTAATTTGTGCAGTAATCAATATCCTTGACTTTAGAATCAAGTGCTCACCATGCTAATTTGCACAGGATATGAATATTAAGGTTGCAGTCCTGGATGACAAGTGTCCAGCATCAAAATGTACAGCTTTGTTTTCCTCATGAATTTTCTTCTGAGCATTCTCCATATGTCTTGATCCTATTCCTTCTAGGATACTCTTTACCTAAAAATAAAAGGCCTTTCAAAGTGAGAGGCAGCAAGCATTTATCTGAGGTCAAAAGAATAGCTGTTCAGGAAAGCACTCATTGACGCAAAAGCCCAAACAGTGTTCTGGTTAGGAGACAGGATCCAGGGGTATTTATTAGAAAGGAAAGGGAAATAATTATATCAACAGAAGGAAGGAATTTCTATTGGTGAATATAAGCTAACATGGCAATGCTAACAATGTTTTAAATGTTTTAGTCAGGTAGTTATCAGTCAGGTCGTCATAAAATCTGCTTTCTTGTTATCCTTGAAAACAGTTCTTTGGGACACAATGTTGCTTTAGGCTCAGTGCCAAGATTATTTTCCTGTTTTAACAGTACAAATGCTTCAGGCATAAGAGGTGAAATGCAGTTCTGGGATGGCAGCTCTGACTCCATTTTAAAGCAGCTCCATTTATTTATAATGCTTCAACTTTTCTCTTTGGATCGAGATCTTTCCTTGAAATCACTGATTAATGATCAGAAAGTAGTGATCAGTTATTGAAAACATCATCAGTGCTCCATTGTTAGGTGCCATTTGGGGAATGTTATGCCTTTGTTGGTCCCTCATCACCAGAAAGGCTCATTCCCAGGAGGCCATGTCCCACATGGGAAGGAAAGCGGTTTTCTTTTTTCTTAGGGGCCTTAGGCCACATTTGAGCAACAAGAGCACCAGAGCAGGGGAAAGCTTTACTGTCATGTTTCTTTAAAGGAAAACATCTGCAGTTTCTGAAGTTTCTCATACAAAGTCTCATAGGCCTCAGTGATTATTTCAAAAACGTTGAGCGACCATTATTAGAGTGGCGTCTTCATAACATCTCTGCAAGCAGTCAGCTGACAAGAAAGGGTCATGTGGTAACACTGGGAGCTGCATTTAATTATTTGGCTTATACCTAGATTTTATCTAGTTTCATTTTTATTTTATCAGAGGTCTTGTACCCAAGTGCAACAAAAGGCATTAAAACAGAGCAAATCTCAACTTGTTCAGCTAAGATATAGTCAAAGACAATTGCATTGTCTAATGTAACTCATGCAAGAAAATTTAAACATTTTTCTGGTTGACCATTGCTAGGATGATCACTGCAATTCCTGTCAAGGAAAAAAATATTCTTCTAAACCTTTAATGGGTCTGACACCACCAAGCACTAAATATCTTCGACTATGTGTGTAACCACTTTTATGTTTTGGCCTGTGAAGTAGGTTGAAAGATGATACCCAGCCCTGGCCAGTGTGACTCAGTTTGTTGGAGCATCTTCCTATAGATCAAAAAGTGGTGGGTTCGATCCTAGTTCAGGGCACATACCCAGATTGGAAGTTCAATTCCCAATGTGGACGCATTCTACAAGGCAACTGATCAATCTCTCTCTCTCTCTCTCTCCCTTCCCCTCACTTTTCTT
>VMDR010026948.1:0-13794 GCA_007922815.1 Macrotus californicus
GTAATTTGAAAACATTCTGGCAACCTTTTTATTCAATTTTCTCTTTATTCCCACTCACACTGAAGACAACTTTCGTCTCTCTAATTTATGCCATTTGGAAAGAGGCTGTTTAAAGTCCACCAGAGAGACGGGGCCCAAGGTAAGCATCCCACTTTGCCCTCTGTCAAGAGTGTCAGCTTTTCTTTCTGATCTTTCTTTGCACTTGAAGAACATAAAATTGATTTTTCCCAGTTGAGCCAAACTAGAGGAGGGGCAATGTTTTATTAAAGGATTCTTCATTCCCCTAGAATCAACTGCCTTCTTTATTTATATACAAAGAAAATCTGTCTTTTTGTTCTTCAGAAAATGTTTTCAGAAACTCACTCTGGAAAGTTAATTCAATTGTACCCAACTCCAAATAGAGAAAAGAGAGAAAAGAAAAGATGATGACGGCAACCCTACTAGCCGGCTCAGCAAAGAATAAAGACGTGCATTGATTAGCTCTCTCAAGAACAGCCAGCACAAATGAAACTCCACCAAAATGTAAAACACAGGCACCTTGGAGACCAGTTTCGCATGGCTTTTGTTGTGCCTGAGAGAAAGGCCACAACAGAAAAAACAAACAAACAAAAAACCCTGCCGTATTAGAGGCACTGAATATTTTCCCATTTAAGAAAAACTCATTGTTGGGTTTAAACTTGCTAAACAAAAAGGTATTCATGTCACACACAAGGCAACTTAATAAGGAGAATCCAAAATGATCCCTCAAATGAGAAGAGTCGGGAGTATGATTTTCCATCAAATGGTGAGACCCAATCTGCTACAACTCTGAAGGAAAATCATCAGGTAAATTTTAATAGAAGCAAAGTTAAAGAAAGGATAAAAAATAAATAAAAGACAAAAAAGTAATATGATTCTTTGATCCAACGTAAGCCGGAGATTTCATAGCAACACAGAAAGAGACAAATGAGAAAGAAAATGAGAAAACAAATGCTTTCCCTCCTGGTCTTACAGAAAATTGTGACTTTTTCTTTTAAATAGACTGAATTCTTTAGAACTGTTTTTAGGTTCACTACAAAATTGATCATAAGGGAAAGAGATTGCCCATATACCCCTTGCCCCAACACATGCATAGCGTCCGCCATTATCAACATACCCACTGACGCGTCCTCTCACCCAGAGGTCACAGATTACATTAGGGCTCACTCTTGAGGATGTACCTTCTTTCTATGGGTTTGAGCAAATGCATAATGACAAATATACACCATTATAGTATCCTAAACATCCTCTGTACTCCACATAGGCATCCTTCCCTTCCATTTAACCTCTAATAAACCCCGGATCTTTTTTACTGTCTCCACAGTTTTGCCTTTTCCAGAATGTCATACAGTTGGGATTATACAGTATGTAGCCTTTTCAGATTGGCTTCTTTCACCTAGCCACATGCATTTAAATTTCCTCCATGTCTTTTCGTGGCTTGATAGCTCATTTATTTTTAGGCTGAAATATTCTGTCTGGATGTTCCACAGTTTATTTATCTGTTCACCTGCTAAAGAATACCTTGGTTGCTTCCAAGTCTTGGAAATTCTGAATAAAGCTGCTATAAATGCCTATATGTGTTTTGGGGCTTGATATTCAATATTATTTTGTACTAGTTTCAGGTTTGACATTCATATATTTACAATATGTTCCCCCCAATATTTCCAGTATCCACCTTGCATGCAAGTTTTTGTGCAGACAACTGACTTATTTTTTAAAGAAAAGCCACAAATATTTGCTGAACAAAAATTTTAAATCCTTAAAATTATCTTACCCCTTTCTTCCAAGAGAGGCAAACTTTTAAAGATAAATATTGAAAAGTATCAAAAACAATTAGAGCTCTTTGGAGAAAACATTCCTAAACCTGAGCTAAGATCATTCATGGAGGTTAAAAGTATATTAAAGATATATTTAGGAATGATGACCAGACAGTTGAGCTTTTCAATTATGATCCCCGGTCCTATCTGGAATCCTAAGATTCTCAAGCTCACAAAAGCAAATGTATTAATTCTCTCCTCCCTTGACTCATTCATTGAATCATTTCTTGCAAGATGTGATGTAAGCAAAAATCTCAAAATATGCCAGAGGATATTCCAGATCAAACTTCTAAACTCTCAAAATTCTAGCAATCTTAGAATCTACTATTTATTACAACTTTCGTTTATTATAATCAGTTTGATATAACGATTTGTGTAAATGACTGTCTCCCCACCTTGACTGTATACATGAAGATCAAGCAGGGCTAATATTTCTCATCATATTTACTTTGACCAGGAGTAGTGGGGCTAAAGCTGCCACCCACAGCTGAGGGGGCAACACTGCTGTCCCAATGAGCCCGGAAGGCAGGGCCACCACCCCAGTGGGCTCAGAAAATAGAGTATAACCAAATCAAAGTGGACAATTCTTGAGCCTTAAAATTTAACAGAATTTTCCCTAGGTTTTGACTTACCTGCAACCTGTGACCCCTTTTCTCATTCTGACTGTGCCTGTACAGTGGGATTGTCTGTCCTGTGCCTGTCCCACCACTGTGTATTTTTTAATGTTGAACTGTATATTTTTTAAAATTTTTGTTTTGAGGGGGGGAAGGGAGGGAGAAAGAGAGGGAGAGAAACATCAATGTGTGGTTGTCTCTGGAGCACCCTCCCACTGGGGACCTGCCCGCAACCCAGGCATGTGCCCTGACTGGGAATCAGACCGGCGACCCCTTGGTTCACAGGCCGGTGCTCAATCCACTGAGCCACACCAGCCAGGGTAACATTTTGGAAGGAAGTAACTTGTCTGGTTCACAAGCTCACAGCTACAGAGGAATCTGCCTCAGTATGAATTCTACTTAGAGCCTCAGTCATGGTGGACTTACATATTCAGATGAGATCTTGAAGTTGATGCTGGAATAGGTTCATACATTTAGGGTTGTTGGGATGGGGCAGTATAGTTTGCATACAAGAACATGAATGGCGGGGGGAACAAGGGAGCAGAATGTCAGGGGCTGAATCATGTTCTCCCTCTCTCAAATTCGTATGTTGAAGTCCCAACCTCCAGTTCCACAGAATGTAACCATACTTAGAGCTAAGGTCTTTACAGATGTGATTATGTTAAAATGAGGCCCCTAGGACTGGGCCCTAATCCATTATAATTGGCGTCCTTCTAAGAAGAAACCATGTGAGGACACAGTGAGATGGCAGCTATCTGCAAGCTAAGGAGAGAGGCCTCAGAATGATGTCAAACCTGTTGACACTTTGATCTTCCAGGAACTGTGAGAAATAAATTCTTTTTGTTTAAGCCACCCAGTCTGTGGTATTTTATTATGGCAGCCCTAGCAAACCAATATGCCTGCAATTTACACATTACACCTGAATTGCTACTGGCTGAGGCTACATGCCTTGCTAGCTCAGCTACAAGTGGACATCTGTTCCTTTTCTCACGGACTGTGTAAGAAAGTATTTGGCCACTCCTAAAGAGTGGTCTGGGCTTTGCCTTCAACTTCTGGGAAGCAATCTGGGAGAGAGTGGCTTGTTTATGGCAAGAGCTGTTAGGTGGGACCAGCCCATTGTTTCAGGGTAAGGGGTGACAAGGACAGAAAGACCTACCCTGTGGTTTAGGGTGGGGTCTATGAGTAACGCATTGGCTGACATCACCACATGGACAATCAATCAATCATGCAAGCCCCAACAAAAATTCTGAACATTTCACTAAGGTAAACTGCCCTAGCTGGTAATATTGTGTGTAATGGCTCACATCAATCCTGAGAAGGTAATATGTCCTGACTCCACAGGGAAATGACAAAGGAGCCTCATGTCTGGAACCATACCACATCCTGCCTTACGTATCTCTTCTCTTGGCTGATTTTAATCTGTATTCTTTCTCTGTAATAACCCTGCATAGAATAGGTTTCAGTGAGTCCTGTGAATCCTGTTAGCAAACTATGAGACCTGAGAGTAGTTTTTAGAAACCCCCACACTTGAAGTTGGTGTCAGAAGTGAAGACAGCCTTAGAGACTGTGCCCTCTAACTTCACAGTCTGACTAACTTGGGGCAGGGACAAAATTTCAGATAGCACCATCTTGGTAATACTTCTCCTACTACCCAAAACATTTAACTATGATATTCTCCTCAGTGCCTCACAGCAAAGAATCCTAATTTGTCTATCGTTACAGGGGTTCTAAACTCAGAGATTTTGTCCCTCACAGGATAACTGATGATGTCTAGGCACATTTTTGGTGGTTTAAACTGAGGGGTGCCCTGGCAGGTAGAGGCCAAGGACAATGGCAAACCTCCTCCAATGCCCAGGACAGTCTCCCACAACACAGAATTATCCAACCTGCGTCAAGGATATCAAGTTAAAGAAACCTTGCATCAGAGCCTTGACAGCATGGACACCCAGATCTATGATGACAAGAAGTAGTAACACAGCACCCTAAACTCCAAGGGCCAGTGCTCAAATGCCAACTCCACAAAACTGCTTCTGTTTAACATCAACCAAACTTACCAACCTCTGACTCTCAATTTCTTCATTTGTAAAATGAAATTAATAATTGAATTTACTTCATAGGATTGTTTATGGAAGAAATAAAACCATATATTAAAATGAAATAGCAAAGTATCTGGATCACTTAAACGCTGTAGATCACTTAATTTTCCCTGTATCATGAAAACCATTAAAACAATTTTGTTGCACTGTTTGTAATACTGGTAAAAGCCTGTTCTTGAATTGTTACAGAACTGATGACTCTGAATTTCATAAATCTGTACTGCCAATAAATTAAGTATTTCTTTTTATGCAAAATTCACCTTCTCCCCCCACGACCATTTTTCTCTTTCTTTCCATTATTACCAAACACAGTGGCTTTTTTGAGTATCTACTTTCTACAAAGAAACAAAGTTTTTATTGCCCACGGGAGTTACTACAGAGGCAATGACAGGAAAATAAACCAAGCAATCCAGAGACGACATTGCGAGGCAGTCAGCTGAGCACAACCACCTGCTGAACTCAACCATGGGGGGGAAGCAAATGCCTACCACATGACAGTCTCTCAGGAAATTATACACTGCCCCAAATTTGAGACCATTCTGCTCACAGACCTGTGCATGTTTTATACCTGAGACCCAGCAAGGTTTAATTCGCTCCTTCTCTGTCTCGGTCTTCCACCTCCCTCCATGCAAAAGTCAAGTCTTCAAACAAGAGACATATCTTTTCCTTCTCAGGCCCCAAAACCTATCATAACACCTGACACACTGGATATTTTAATGCACATCCCTTGGATGAAAGGACAGATGAACAGATAGCCAAATGAATGAAAAAATATAACAGCAAATGGAAGAACAAATAAAAGAATGAATAAGCGAATAATTAAAATTGTTCTTTCTTTAGCTTATAAGCAGCAGTACTACCGATTTCTGCTTGAACTTGCACAAAATTAAAATATGAGTGTTCTTACAATATGTACACAGGACATAAGTGTCCAAGAAGAGAACCTGGTTTACAGTCTTACTCTGAACACGGAATAAATGTACATTCGATTCCCACCAGTTTCATTTCCAGTTTCAGTTATCCATGGCCAACCACGGTCCAAATCTATTAAGTGGAAAATTTCAGAAATAAACAATTCATAAGTTTTAAATTGCGCACCATTCTGAGTGACATGATGAAATTTCCAGCCATCCTGCCTGGAACATGAATCAGTGTACCCACGCTGCACATGCTCCCCACCCAGAGATCACTAAGTAAGCCACCTCTGTCATCAGAACGACTGCTGTGATATCCTAGTGGCTGTGTTCAAGTCACCCGTATTTTACTTACTAATGACCCCAAAGTGCAAGATTAGTGATGCTGGCAATTCATGTACAGGCATAGGCAGAAGCAGGTTTATAGCTATGAGTATGTGAAGTTTATTCTTGTATTATTTTTATTAATTATTGTGTTATTTTCCATACCAACAACTGTAAAGCTACTTCTGCCCCATCCTATATGCCACAGAGAGGCCAGACCATGAAGTGCTGCCCTTCAGTGAAAAAGTGAGTACAGTACAATAACATAATTTGAAAGACCACATCAACACATCTTTACTGTATATTGTTAATTGTTCCATTGTTATTGTTAATCTCTTACTGTGCCTAATTGATGTTAAACTTTATCATAGGTATAAATGTATAGAAAAAAAAACACAATATATAGGATTCAGTACTATCTGCAGTTTTGAGCATCCACTAAGGGTCTTGGAGTGCAACCCCCACGGGAAAGGGAAGGTGACTGCATTCTCCCAGTTCTAATGAATGACACAACCCAGAGCCATAAAAACCGGTTTGATTCTTGCTAGGAGTAAGCTGCTCTCCATTTTGCAACACCATATCATGTACTTCAGGTTAAAAAAGCTGAGAACACAGCAAATGTCATACATAATGGAAACATCCTACCTAATTGATCTCACTGGGCTAAAATCAAGGGATTTCCTTTTTGGAGGTTCTAGGGGAGATTATGTGTCCTTTGTCATTTAGGTTATAAAAAGAATTCAGTTCCTGAAGTTTTACTACTGAAATCTCTACCTACCTGCTGACTGCCAGCTGAGAGTTGTTTCCAGGTTCTAGAGACAACACACCTTCCTTGGCTAGTGGCTGGCTGCCTCCACCCATTTTCAAAGTCAGTCACAGAGGGTTGAGTCTCTATCATTGTCAAGGACTTCCCCCTTTTATCTTCTCTACCTGACCTAGCATGGAAAGGGTCTCCACTCTTAAGTACATGTATGATTAGACTGAGCCCACCTAATGATCCAGAATACCCTCCACCTCAACATTCAAAAAATAATCACATCTGCGAAATTCCTTTTGCCACGTTCTGGGGATCAGAACATGGGTATCTTGGGGAGTGAAGGGGTTCTTCCTAGCACATGGTATAAGGATAGATGTATAATGAATGAAACAGAATTGAGAGTCCAAAAATAAACCCTTATACTTACAGTCAATTGATGTTTGACAAAGGTGTCAGGCCAATTCATGAAGGAAAGTATGGTGTTCGAAAAATCATGCTGAGACAGTTGCAAAAAGTGAAATTAGATCCTCACCTCACACCACATATAAAAATGGACTTAAAATGGTCAACACACTTAAATATAATAGCTAAAAATAAACCTTTTGAAGAAAATACAGGAGAAAATCTTTGAGATCTGAACAAGGTAAACATTTCTTAGATATGATATCTAAAACATAGTCCAAAAAAAGAAAAAGTAAGTTATACCTCATTAAAGTTCTAAACCTTTGCACTTCAAGAGCACTATTTGAAAAATGAAACGACCAGCAACAATCTAGGAGAAAATATTTGTAAAATATATCCACCAAAGGACTTATCTCTAAATATACAAATAACACAACTGAATAATAAGGAAACAAATATCCAATCAAAAAAATGGACCAAAGGTAGGACCAAACAAATTACCAAAGAATTCAGATGAATGGCTAATAAGTAAAATAGCTGTAACATATGAGACAGAAAATAACAAATGTTGGTGTGGATGTAAAAAAATAGGAATCCCCTGCATGGCTAATAGGAATGTTAAACAGCGCACAAATTTGGAAAACAGTTCAGTGGTTTTCAAAAAGTTAATCATAGAGTTACCACATGACCCAGCAATACCAATACTAGGTATCCAACCAAGAAAAATGGAAGTATACGTCCACATAAATGTGAATATTCATAGCAGCATTATTATAATAACCCTAAATTGGAAATAATCTACATGTCTACTAACTGATAAAAGGATAGACAAAATGGAGTATTACCCACTCGGTAGAATACTACTAAGCAATGAAAAGGAACAGCTCACACACACTGTCAGAAATGAACCTGCAAAACATCATGCTAAGTGACAGAAGTCAGAGACAAAAGGCTGCCGATCGTATAATTCCATTTATATGAACTGTCCAGAAAAGGCAAACTGAAAGAGGCAGAAAGTAGATCAGGGGTTGCCTAGGGCTGGGGGTAGGATTGGGCATCAGGGACCTTATCAGGAGAGACAAAAACATTCTCAGGATTTATGGTGATGGTTGTACAAATCAACAAAATTATTAAAAGTCACCGAATTGTACACTTGAAATGGGTAAAATGTATGTGAAATGTTTCTCTATAAAGTTGTTTATAGAAAGAAAGAAAAACAGCCAGGAAATCCATGACAAACATCTAAGAATGAAGCATCTAATCTTGGAAAACAATTAAAATTAACATTGAACTTGAGGATACAAAAATACTTAATTTCATCCAAAGAGATTTGAAAAAAATGAATGATACAGTTCACTGTCTAGTGGATCCTGAGCAGTTGTTTTCTAGATCCATGTTGAATCACACTAGAAAACTGGGCTTTCCCCATCAGGCCATACTCTCTTCACATGAAATCCAGAACACCCACAGAGGGCTTGACACAGAATCAACCTCCATGGACATCTGAGCCTTTTGCCCCCTGGCTTTCTGCGTGACTACCAAAACTGTTTGTGTACTACAACTATAAACACATTTACCAATCAACAGAGTGGCAAACACGGGACAGAACTCAACACAGGTCCCCTTGAGAAATCATAGACAAAGTCTTTTCTGCATGGCAGTTTGCAGAGATGTTGTTAATTCATAACCCAGAGACTCTGTTTGAAGGGAAAGACAAATCAAGCTATAGTATCGTTTATATAAAGCAAAACTCAAAAACACCTCATGTGGGCCAATAAATAACCTGTATTATCTTTTAATAGGAAAAAAAAGGTAGAGTTCAGAAATTTTCCTGATCCAGAATTTAACAAAGTTTTAAGAAGTGTTTCCCATTCATAAGTGTGTTGAAACATTTTCTTCTTTAAATAGCAAACAGATGAATTCAGATAAACATTTAAATTCCCAGAGCAACCTTGAGGGGCTGTGATAGTTTGGGAAAATATCAAGAACAACATCTGCCTGAGAAAACTGCTCTACTATGTAAGGAGATGATCTCAAAGAAAATAGAAACCTTCTCAGAGAACCTTATTAAGTATCACATTTTCGCCAACTGTTGGTTTTAGAGAATTTCAGTTGAGAGTTATTTCCACTCTGTCAAATGAATATAAATATCTCAGACCAACTGGGTAAAAACATTTTAGGGAAAAAAGCATTTACAGGGAAAAGCATTTTAGGTTGAGAAGACATTAAATACCACAGGTTCACTTAATTCACAGTTTAACACTTCTCACTAAAAATTGATAGCAAATTGTTCAAATGAACTTTTACTATCAATATCAACGGTGATTAAAAAAAAGAAAAGAAAGTATCTCAAAATGGATCAGCAATGTCAGTGTAAACAACTCTCCAGGTTGACCGGGCCCAGCTGAAAGGCATAAGTAAAGAATCAAATTCAACTAGGGCAGTTAAGAGTGAAGTTCACTTTGTGATATAAATAAGCTACTGAGAAAAGAAGTATAAATTCATAGAGGATAAAATTAAAGAGAAATCATAAGACATCCCATGCTGAACTCAAAATAAACAAAATAAGTAGTGCTTCTCTGAAATGTTCCATGTCATGCTGAAGTCATAAATGAAAGGGTTTTTTAAGAAAATAAGGTATACTCTTCATTACAGAAGAATTGGGGCTCACAGCACAATTTGATTAGTAAGTTTAAGTAGAATCATGAGCTAGAAAAAAAATTAGACTAGGAAATTAGACTAGATTAGAAAAAAGTGAGAGAATTAGACTAAGTAAACAAAGACAAAGAAATGCCATGTTAGAAGAAAATTTGATTTAAATATTAACTTTTCATAGCTACTAAATACTAAATAAAATATTTCTGATTATTATAGAGCCTTAAAACACGGTGGCATTTCAACCAATAGAGACCTAATAGAAATGTTTTTAAATACCCAGGGCAAACGTCTGACAGTCTAGAAAGCTGTATCAGAGCCTATTTGTTGAATAGATCTTTCTCTTCAAGTAATGGCAGGACTGGGGAGGAAAGGCAGGAGTGTCACCGACCATCAACCAGCTGGAGAGAGATCAGCAGGACCGACGAATGGGGGAGGCCAGGGCTTACGTGGTGTCTTCCTTTCTCTCAGTGATTTCGTCTCGGATTTAGTCATATAATAACACTTCAAAATCTTTCCACTTCAAAAATGCCTCTGCTTTTCATTCAGATGGTTACACATCACAAAGTGAGTAAGTAGTATAAATTCAATAATATAATCAACATATAATATATATTTCATAGCTATATAAATAATTTAAAACCGTATTTCTGTATCAAAGAGCTAAAGAAGTTGTGGCAACTAATCAAGAGTAGGGGCTTGTGTCTGCTGAAATTACCCAGTTACCTAATAAACATTTAGACAAAACAATAAAAATTTATGTTTTCAAAATGTCTTAGATTGGATTATAATAAACAAGAGCCTATTTTTTAAAAAGTGTATGCCAAAGGTATTCTTTATTTCAGGGTGGCATCGCAGGGAAGCCAGAATGAGAGGGGGAAGGGCAGCAGGGCAGGTGGCCAGCAGGAATACACAGAGCACGTGGCCCAGGAGACCAGGGCTCCTGAGAAAAGCACAGCTGCCTGGCTGGTCATGGAGGATGGGAGGTCTTCCCAGGGACGGTGGAGCTGCTATGTCTGAGAACAATCCACGAGGGAAGAGGACGGGAGCACGTGGGACAGAAAGGCAGAGCAACTTAGATTCATCCAAAATAATTTTTAAGGTTTAATATTTTCTAAAAGTTAAAATGTACATTATGAAATCTTAAAATTTCCTTTTAAAAAATAATTACAAATTTCAGTATGTTATATGCAATATCAGAATTTATATTTAAATAAAGCTGAAAATAAAAAAATAGAATTATTTTACTTTCTCATTAATAAATCCTTCTACCATGGAATTTTCAGCAAGATAAAGGGTCCAAGTTCACAATGTATAAATCATGCCCAATGAAGCAATTATGAGATTAAGAGTATAAGAATTTAGAATGTCAAGTGGTATTAATTTAAGTGAAAAATAAGTTCTCTACACCAGATTTAATTCAGGCCAGGATATAATAGAACTTTGTTTTACTGGGATGAAACTTGAAATTGGATGAGTCATAGGCTAATACAATATTTCAGAACTAGTTTTTATTTCTCATTATTTAAAAAAAACCTTATCACTCACATTGTACAAAATATAAAATTATAAAATCAGGGCGGGGGGATCAAAACAGATTTTGATAAGCTTACTGGAGCTAAATCACAAACCAAGAACATTCCAAAGGGGGCTCTGTGGCCTGGCTTCTCTTCCTACCTGATAGGAAAGACTGTTCTGGGAACACAATGCTATTCTAAGTTGGTCCCCTCAGTAGACCACTTAAAGGCTTTCAAAACAAGTCAGTGTGTTGTTAGAAAAATAAAATTTGAAAGGGGTCTAGGAAATGGAATCCATGTCGAGTGCCTACTAGATTACAATGCCATCCTCTATGTTAGGGCTTTTTAAAATTTGTTTCCAAGAGAACATATGACATGGAGCATCATGTGTAATAGGGCCTATTATTCTGCATATTACACATATTTTAGTCACAGGTGTCTGCCAGCGTAACTTTAAGACTTTAAAATATCAAGGCAGTAAAAGAGTAAGCATAAAGGAAAAAAGAAAGAAATAGATACAAAAATATACACAAAAGCAATTAGAATATACTCTGGCAAATCTCAATACAGTAGATATTTTGTAATGTTGTCCAACTATATGAATATATTCCAAGACTTTAAAAAAAATCAAACTTCGTATAAAGAACAGTCAATATCCCTCACTATCTTTGTTGGTTTCAGCATATTCAGCATGAGCAGCATCAAGAAAACAGGTATGAACGCCTTCAGTGTGTCAGTGACTCGCATCACAGGCAGACCCAGTCACCTAAAGCTGAGCTGAACGCCAGACTTCCCTAACAGGATCACTGTGCTCCTGTTCTGCACAGCGCAGTGGTTGAGACCCCTTGCTCTGCAGGCAAACATAGGTGCTGTAGAAATACGCTTAAAAATCCCACCGCACAGAGCTGTGCCAAGGGTTCAATGAAATAATGAATAATACAAGTGGGACACACTGCTCCTGTCACTGGGATGGGGCCCAGTCTGGAGCAGCAGCTTTTCCCCCAGGATATCAAAGGAGCTCACTCTTTTTATAATCTAAATATCAAGATTTTAGTGGAAAATCTAAACCATCAGGCAATTTACTTGAGGTCACTGTCTATAGTGGGTTGAATGGTGGCTCCCCATGACATGTCCACTCAGAACCTGTTAATGTGACCTTATTTGGAAAAAGGGTCTTTACATTAAGTTAAGGATCTTCAAATGAGACTATCCTGGGTTGTGCACGTGGACCCTAAATCTAATGACATGTGTCCATATAAGAGAAAGGCATAGGGAAATTAGAGGCAGAGAAACAGAGGTGAAGCAGTGTGAAGACAGAGGCAAAAACTTGAGGGATGCACAGAAAACCACAAACACCACGGACTGCTGACAGCCACCTGCCACGAGGGCAGGGATCAGACCAGACCTTCCCTCAGGACCTCCAGAAGAAACCAACCCTGCAACATCTTGATGTCAGATTTCTTCTCCAGAAAGAAGAGAATCTTCTCTTGTGAGAGAATCCACTCCAGTTGTTTTGTGATTACTTATTATATTATAGCACTAGGAATAATAATAATAATAATGTGTCCCAGAGTACTTACCACTAAAATGTGTTCTCATTTCACCACATGAACTCAAAGGAAGTGATGTTCAAGAAAGTATTTAATATAATGGCTAGCACATGAAAGACCCTCAAAAAAAGTTAGCTTTCCATTTACCTCCACCTGCTCTAACCCAGCCAGGTACTTTAATGCAGGGCTCCCAAACCATCCGCTGATATAAGACTAACCATTCATCAACAGAGAAATATATAAAGTCTTCCTGGCCAGGGCAATACAGATCAGGCCCTTTTCCTAACCAGAGGCACCTGTACCATCTTTTCTTACTCATTCCTAGTCTACTACTTCCTACAGAGCTTCTCCATTAACCACTGCTTAAACTTCTGGCTTCCCAACTGTACTTTCAGCTCCTGATTGTCTGCATTTCTGCATTTGACCCACAGCTTGATTGGGCCTTATTTTCTTCCTTCAAAAGCAATACAACCCTTAATTTTTCAATTATTTTATAGTTAAGAGTTTTTATATTTGTGAAATTTCATTTCATCCTCACCACCCACTATGAGGCAGACTATTTTATTAATATTACATAGAAGTAAGGAGATTTGAGAGGTATTACAACTTTCCCAAGTCACAAAGGCACAAAAAGAAGCAGGAATAGAACCAAAATTGTGATCATCACTCCTAAATTCATGTTTTCTTTGGCTTTCAATTATGTTATACAGATATACCATTTGCTTAAAAAAAAAAAAGCCAGCAAATGTCCAATGCAAATGAATTAAATGTGGACCCTTAAAAATGAAAAAAAAATTAAAAAGAATAAATTTTCCAGAATAGTATAAAATATGCTGGATAAAGACAAGAGATTGCAGAAGACAGAGCAGACCCTAATACATTAAAAATTTCAGGGAAGAGAGGGAAAAAAATGGGAGAAAAAAATTGGGACAACTGTAATAGCATAATCAATAAAATATACTTTAAAACATAAATAAAATAAAATTGAGATTAAAAAAAAAAGAGTTTGGGTCGAAAGTCCAGCAGAACAGCACAAGAAAGCAAGCAGAGTCAGGCATGGGAGCAATAACTTCTAATTTTTAAAAACAAATATTGGACAAATGCCTATAGATGAAGATCAGAGACATTCA
>VMDR010026949.1:0-13782 GCA_007922815.1 Macrotus californicus
TTAGTTTCCTGACACCATCGAGTTTCCTAAGGTTTGTACAGTTAAGTAGTTTAAGATAACAATTCAGCATGTATACTGATTGAAGGACTTTATTTCCTAAAACAACCTGAGACAACTGCTTAATGTCATACCAAACTATAACATCTCATTAAAATAACTATACCATGAAAGCAAAACAAGTGATTCTTCATGATTAATGTGAACAAGTACTATCTCTGCAGAACACAGAGGAAGTGTCTGTGAAGTCACATTTAGCAGCCTGCTGGGGGAGACACTGGAGCTCGCCAACTCAGCAGCCATTCCCCCTCCTTTCTTAAGAGAACACCCATGTCTTCCACGGCACTCTCACAACTACAACGGGCCATGTTTTTTCTTTCTTGAGATAATACACTTTAAAAGGTGAACCTCACAACCAATAGAGCATTAGCTTCAATGACATTTGCCAGGTGCTAGGGATACAGAGAGTAATGCACAGTCCTTGTCTATGTAGGGTTCACAGCCTGGTAAGGGACACAAGGAAACCAACAACTACAGCACAATGTGACAGTTACAAGAAATGAATGAAACAATGCAATGAAAACACAGTATAAGGCAGCGAAGTCCTATGGAAAAGGGAGAAGCTAACATGAAAGATTCGACAGGAGATTTCCAGACTTTTTGTTTACATTTTGAAGGATCAGTGGTCCTTCGATCCACTTTCAAACTCTAGTGATTCTTGGTATAGGAATATTTTTTAGCAACAACATACTAAAGAGCGTTGTATTTGAATATGGTAACATGAAGTGAAGAAAACATTTCCAGAACTGGGAAATGACTGTATTCTACTAAACAAGTATCTCAGTAACCATCTTACCTGTCTTCTGGTAACTCAACAGGTTTAATCTGGAAGTCTCCATTTACCACAATTTCATGGGCTAGAACCATGTTAGTGACTCCTTTTGCTGTCTCTAGAAGTTCTTCTACTGTCACAAAACGAGGAGGACTGGCTGTAACAAAAACCCAGTGTAAGACATTTGCTTCCCTAGATTACAATTTCTATTAAAGTTAGAAGAAAGTGGTTCTGGTACCAGCTAATAATTTTCGTTATGCCTATTTATGAAAATATGCTGGCAATTTCAAGCAATAAAAACTATATTATTTTTTTTCTTTTAATCTAGAATCCTAAAAGCAGAAATCACTCACAATACTCAAATCATGTTTTTGCCCTGATGGGTGTAGCTCAAATGGTTGGGCGCTGTCCCTCAAAACGAAAGGTCGTCAGTTCCACGTCCCATCAGGGTACATGCCTGAGTTGTGGGTTCAGTCCCTGGTTAGAGCACACGGAAGAGGCAACTGATTGATGTTTCTCTCACACCTCGATGTTTCTCTCCCTCTCTTTCTCCCTCCTCTCTCTCACAATAAATACATAAAATCTTATTTAAAAATGTTATTTTTGTAAGACTGGTCAATGGAAAATGATTACAATAAACTGAGACTTAGATAAACTTTACAGATTATCAATTCCCCAATAAACTGAGGGTTTACTTTCTAACCCTTGTCTCCTATCTGTCCTAAATGACCAAAGGGAAACACCATATTTAAGGTTTCCTGTTTCCCTCCCATGAGCATTTGACATTTTGTTCCACCACTAACACCGTGCTATGAATGAATCTCCCCAAATTAAAACAGCAGTGAGTACTCCAGGGTGCCCAGGACTGTTTATACAATGCTAAAACTACTGCCCTGTACAGACACCAAGAGAATGTGAGTTCTAAAGCTGACCAATGAGGAAATCACAGGGTGTGTGCCACAAGAACTTTGAAGAATGCAGGCTCACTGTATTAAAACCCTGAGACATCTCTGATTTCTCCCTTTCCACTGCCCTGATATCCAAGTCCTGTAGATTTCACTTCTGTATCAACTGCTGAATAGCCTCACAATTGGTCTCCATACCTCTCTCTCTCCTTTGAAAAAGCTTGAGATTTATCTTCCAGAAAGAAAATTCTCATACAAATCTCCCCAGGGGTTCTGAGCCAAGGAACATGGGGTAATTCCTATTTTTTAAATGTGTTCGATAAATACATGCATTTTTTGGTATATCAGTAAAGCTGTTTTTAAAATGAAATCCATGATAAATAAAATTCTTTAGCCTGTAACAGAACTGGGGGTGGGGAATACGTGTGAAAACAGATTGCTAGGTTCCCCTCTCAGCATTTCTGATTTAACAGGTCTAGCGTGGGGCCAGAGATTCTGCATTTCTCCCAAGTCTCCAGCTGATACTGATGGTCACAGAAATCATACTTTGAAAAGCACTGACCTAGAAGAGGACAATATTAATTTTAAGTCGTAAGGTAGGATCTGGGCTTAAACTGAAATAATGTCACTGGTTTGTACATAGTTTAAGAGTCACAAAAATCTTAGTTTAGTGAAAAGTAATTTTCCTTCCTCTTTTACTTTTTTTCTTTTGCTTATCAAAAAAAAGGGAACTAAATCTAAGAGCTGGTCATATCCTGTCTGGTAAAAATTTTTATTTGGTCACATAAGGGGGAGTTGAAGGAAAGCAACAAAATTCTAAGAAATTCCAGAAAATATTAATAAAAATAATAAATTAAAATTTCCTTCATAAATATTGGAAAAATATAATATGTATCCAAAATCAAAGCCCACATAGAAATTTAAGAAGTCAAATTCTGCCAAACTAATCTATTGATTAAATGCAATTCAAGTCAAAATCCCAGCAAGATTTTGTTAAAATTGCCAAACTGATTCTAAAATTTACATAAAAATACACCAGACCTACAAAAGCCACTATCATTTTGGAAAAAAAAAAGGAATTAAGTTGAAGGACTCACACTAACTGATTTCAATACCACTATAAAGCTATAAAAATCAAGACAGTGTGTTCTTGGTACAAGGACAAATACATAGATCAATCGAAGAGAGCAAAAGATCCAGAAACAGACTGGCGTGCGCGCGCACATGCGCGCGCACACACACACACACACACACACACACACACACACACACAAGTACGCATGTGGTTAATAAGGCAAAATAAATTTTTTAAAATCAAATGGTGCTGGGACAATTAGAAAGCAATATGTAAAAAAGGACTTTCAACTGTACCTCACATGATAAATAAAAAATAATGCAAAATGGACCACAGACCTAAATATAAGAGCTAAAACTATAAAACTTCTAGGAGAAAACAAAGGAAAAATTCCTTAGGTAGGACACAAAAAGCTCAAAATGTAAGAGGAAAAAACTGATAAACTATCAAAATTCAAAACTTCTGTTCTGTTGCTCTATTAAGAAAATGAAACGGCATGCCACAGATAGGAGGAAATATTTGCAAATGATCTGCTAAAGGACTTATAGTGAAAATATAAAAAGTCTTACAACTCAATTATATAGTAAAAGACAATTAAGAAGTGGTCAGAAGATCTGAACAGACATTTCTCCAGGGTAGATACACAAATGGCCAGTAGACTCGTGAAAAGATGCTCAACAGTATGAGACAACAGAAAATATATATGTTGGTCTCTACCCCTTGGTTCCTGGCACAAATCTCTTGTAATTTCTTAAGTGATAAGAACACTAAAAGCATGTCTGGTTCCAATGAGGTGACTCTGAGTGGGCCCCTGGATGAGGGCTAGTCATCAGAAAGACCAAGCCATAATTGGAAGTCTGGAATTTTAGCCTCCAGAGAGGGGAAAGGGGTTGGACATGGAGTTAATAAGTGATCATAGCCTTCATAAAATGCCAATAATATGGGTTTCAGAGAGCTTCCAGTTTGGCCAACACGTTCATACAGGGAGAGTGATATACCCCAAATCCAGGGGGACAGAAGCTCCTGAGCTTGGGATCCTGCTAGACCTCACCCTATGCATCTCTTCATCATGTTGTTCATCTGGATCCTTCATCATATCCTTTAATAAACTGGTAAACATGAGTATCTCCCTGAGTTTTGTGAGATGCTTAAATTAAGCAAATTAACTGAATCCAAGGAGTGATAGCTGGAACCCCCCATATATAGCAGGTTGGTCAGAAGCACAGGTGATAGATAACCTGGGCTTGCGACTGGCATCTGAAGTGGGGGAGTCTTGTGGGACTGAGGCCTTAACATAAGAGATCTGATTCTGTCTCCAGGTACACAGTGGCAGAATTTAATTGCATTATAAGATACCTAGCTGGTATCACCAAGAATTGGTTGGTGGGGAAATAAAACCCCACACAATTAGTGATCAGAAGTTAAGTGTTCCGTGTGAGTAGTAAAGGTAACACACAGAAGAAAAACACAAGAGGATGGACTGGGTTTGTATCCACACAGGTAGAAGACTATAGGTTTTTTCCTTTTATAATCAGGAAGTGCAAATTAAAACCACACTAAGATACTACCATACACAGGCTAGAATGGCCAATATTAAAAAGACTGATCATGCCAAGTATCAACATAGATGCGGAGCATCTGGAACTCTCATACATAAGCAGTGGGAATGTAAATTGTGCAGTCACTTTGGAAAACAGTCTCTTGTTTTCTTATAAAAGTTAATCATATACTTTGCACAGGACCCAGCAACCCTACTCCTAGGTCTTCACCCAAGAAAACTGAAAACATATGGTCATGTGAGGACTTGTATGCAAATGTTAGTAGCAGCTTTATCCATAACAGTCAAAATGTAGAACTATTCAAATGTCTGTCAACTGAAGACTGGATAAACAAAGTGTACTGTCACCATACAATGGATTACTACTCAGCAATAAAAAAGTGAACAAACTACTGATATGTGCAAAGACATGGTTGAATCGTAAAAGCATTATCCCAAGTGAAAGAGTCAGATACAAAAGACTACATATAGTATGATTCTACTTATATAAAATTATAAAATGGGCAAAATTATAATGACAGAAAGCAGATCAGTGGTTGCCAAAGGATGGTGGAAGGAAGGGAAGATTCACTGACAAGGGGCACAAGAAAATTGTGAGGGGTGACGGGAATGTTCCAGCAGCACATGATTGAGATGGCACAAATGGTACAGTTGAGTGACACAACTGTAAATGTATCGGTCAAAACTCATCAAACTGCACACTTAACACTGGCAAATTTTATTATATATAGATTATACCTCACCCTGGTTGGGTGGCTCAGTTGGTTGGAGTATCTCCCCGTACACCAAAAGGTTACTGGTTCAATCCCTGGGCAGGGCACACACCTAGGTTATGGGTTTGATCAGGCTGGGGTGCATACAGGAGGCAAGTAATCAATGTTTCTCTCTCACATCAATCGATTTCTTCCTCCCCCTCCCTCCCTCTCTAAAGTCAATAAACATATCCTCGGGTAAGGATTAAAAAGAATTATATCTCAATAAAGTTGATTAAAAATTTGAAGGCACTCAGTAGGGATTTACTATATATATATAATAACTATTAAATTTCTTCAAGTTAGTATTTTCTGTTACCATTTATCAGAAAATGGAATTTCCACTGTGGTATATCAATATCAAGCATCAGGAGTTACTAAGCTCCAAGTTCTTAATCTCTTAAAAAGAAATTCAGAGATTGTCACCAGGGCTTCCAAGCTTTTGTTTTAACCTTGGTTTTGAAAAAAATCCCCAAATGTCTGATCATCTCAAATTTACAGAAATAACAGAAACACACCAAGTCCTCTGAGTAATAAAACCAGGGTCCACTAATGCTTGCTATGATAATGCTATAACTTTTGTCTTGGCCACTGACACACCATCCAGACTGAGAACGACTTGAAAACTTCAGGGCCACATGAGCCACAGCCACAGCCTCATTGGCAAGTGCAGGAGACTGAGACAATGCTGGTAGCACGCATCACCACAGGATCAGCTTTGACAAATATCACGCAGGTTACTTTGGGAGGCATTACCACCTAAAGAGGAACCAGAGCTTTTGCCCAACTGTGAAACTTGATAAACTGTGGACCTTGGTCAGTGAGCAGACACAAGTAAATGATGCCAAAAACAAGACTGCAGCCACTGCTATCATCAATGCGGTGTGATCGGGATACTACAAAGTCCTGGGGAAGAAAAAGCTCCCAAAGCAGCCAGTCATCATGAAGGCCACATTCTTCAGCAGAAGAGCTGAAGAGAAAACTAAGGGTGGCCCTGACTGTTGTGGCTCAGTCGGGTGGGCATCCTCCTGCAAATCAAAGGGTTGCTGGTTGGCTTCCTGGTCAGCGCACACACCTGGGTTGCAGGTTCAGTCCCTGGTTCTCGCACTTATGAGAGGCGACCAATTGATGTTTCTCTCTCACATCAATGTTTCTTTCCCTCTTTCTCCCTTCCTTCCCCTCTCTCTAAAAATAAATACATAAAATCTTTAAAAAGTAAAAAAAAATTAAGGGTGTTGGGGAGTCCTGTGTCCAGGCACCTTAAAGCCAAATGAACGAAGTTCATTAAGTGCTCATACGTGCCCCTCCCCCCGCCAAAGAATAATACTATGTTAATTAATAAATTACCTGGGTAAGGACTTTGACAGTTTTAAAAGAAGCAGACCTCAAACACAAAAATGTCTGTACTTCTTCCAAATATGAGGAATTACTGATCATCTATACTTTAGATAATATCAGCACTGACATTCTTAGACTATGACATTTCCTCTTAAAACTTTCATTTTTTGGACTCACTTCAAAAAGCTTAAGTATTTTTAATAAAAGACATGAGTTGGAGCAACTGCTTGGAATCCATGCAGAAACTGCCACCCTTTCATCTAGGAGACCTGCTCCCTGCCAGAAATATGAAGTGACTTCACATTTGTTCAGCAATCCGAATCCCCTCAACCTGTGGGAACTCAGCCCTTGGGCAATGAACTGAGGGTGTGGTGAAGTCACTCCCATTCAAAAAATCCCCTTTTTTTTAAACCTGCACAAGCACAGTCCTGGCTGGAACCTGCCTCAGACTTTTCAAACATTTTTTTAATTAAAGCCACAATTGTAATCCACCCTCCTATTTCTTTTTTTTTTAATAGTTTATTTTTTATTGTATTTTTTCCATTACTATTTATTCCCCTTATACCCTTTCCCACCTCCATTTCTCAGGGCACTTCAGAGAAACTGGAATGTTATTGAAGCCAGAGGAAGACGGGAACATTCTGGACATTCTAAAATTTTAATTTTTCATGCCATTGAAAACCCACAAGTTGAAAAACTGCTGCTATTCTTAAATGCTCATTATTGGCAATGAGCATTTAATCATTTTATTAGAACCTAGCTCAGGGCCACATGTACAAGGAAGCTTAATAAAAATATCATCTGAAAATAAGATAATATCACTTCTAACCAAAGTCAGATTTGCTTACAGTGAGGTCTTTGTACTCTTTGGGTGCTAGGAGAGTCCGACTTTATTTTTTTCTGTAAAGCTTCATTAGAACCTTCTGCAGCATCTTCAAGGCCTTGCTCAGAATCATTTGATTTTGATTTTCCTGCTTCATTTATATTGGATTTGTCAAAGTTTTCAGACATTCTCAATTAAGTTCATTCACGTTCCTAAAAAAGAAATAAAAAAATGAACCCAGGAAAGAAAAAAACTGAACCAAAATGTTCTAGCTGTCAGGAGCTAGCAGTGAAACTCAAGGAAAATCAGTAATCTCTTTGGGTTTTAGCTTTCTCATCTGTAAAATACATAGGCTTGCTAAGATCTTATCCAACTGTAACAGACTGCTTCAATGATTAAACAGATACCTATAAAATGACACTTGTTATTTATCAAATTTATGGACCTGTATCTCAGAGATAACAAGTCTGAATATTTTTGTCTCACTCCTGAGTACCATGTCACGAGAACACAGCGCTTTAAATTATTAGAAGATAACACTATAAAACGTCTGCTTGTATTTTAATTCAAAGACTGATTCAATTCTTTAATTCTTTACTTTCATTCCTGAGAGCTACTAGGAAAACTTTGGAAATAATGCTTTTAATCAAGCTTCCAAGTGAATACACTGGGCTGAGGAGTTGGTTCCCTGATCTCGCTCTGTGAATACGACACCTGGCGATGACAGATAGAAGGTAGAATTTTATGAAGCATTTAAAAAGAATGTGTGGGGCAAAGAGTTTTATTAACTCCTTGCCAGTCAGCAGAAAAAGATGGTGAGTAAAGCAGGAAGTTGGAAATAACCATAATATATGTGGTTGGGTGGGGTTTTCATTTTTTCAGTCGTTTATTAGAATAGAAATAACACACTGGTTTGGGCCAGTAAATAAAGGCCTGGAACAGTAATCTCTCTTTTACTGTGTAAGTTTTTGTCAAGTTGTCCCCACCCTTGCCTACCACCCCCCACTGCCTAGTTTTAGGGTTCTCTATGCCCAAGGTGTTTCCAATTAAGGGAGAAGAAAGACGTAATGTTGCTGCATTTACACTACTAAAAAAAATAGTATTTGTCCTATTAGCACTTAAAGATCCCAAAATGTTTTAATAAACTCTAATTAGACTTCATTACACACCTGGAAGATAATCCAGGGATCCAAAACAATGTCGAGGGCCTTGGGAAGGTTTGGCAAAAACAATGTCGAGCCCTGGCTGGTGTAGCTCAGTGGATTGAGCGCGGACTGTGAATCAAAGGGTCTCTGGTTCGATTCCCAGTCAGGGCATATGCCTGGGTTGCGGGCCAGGTCCCCAGTGGGGGCCACATGAGAGTCAACCACACACTGACATTTCTCTCCCTCTCTTTCTCCCTCCCTTCCCTTCTCTCTAAAAATAAATTAAAAAAAATAAAATCTTAAAAAAATTTTAAAAAAATGTCGAGTGCCTTGGGAAGGTTTGGCAGACTCTTTTCTGCACATGAGAGAAGAATCACTTGATGTAATTATCTGAAATTTTAGATACCTCCATTAAGATAGAATGAAGTTACTGGAATTTACATTTTCAGGCCTGTATTATTAATATGAAGATTGCTTTAAAGCAGTTTCCCGTTAACTTCTAACATCTCACTCCAGACACCCATCTCCTCTGTCCTAAATCCTATCTGACTGGAAATGCTCCAAGATCCAAAAGATACCATTACCAGCACATCCTATAAGAAAGGACGCACGAAAAACACTTCTAATTTTATCCTCTTCACATGCTGGGAATGAGCTCAGAAAGGATGAAGTCATTCATCTGTGCAGTAAAGAGGAAAGGCAGGCTTCCCAGGTCTCTAATACTCAGCTAAGTAAACTAACCCATCCTTTTCACATCGGCTCAAGTCCAAGCTCCTCCCAGGATACTTCCCCATCTTCGGCAGTATTTGCACCTTTCTCTGAACTCCTGCAGGACTGGTTACTAGACATCTGGCATTCATCATTGCCTTAAATCTAAATCAAAATACCCTTACTAAATACGAATAGAAAGATGAAAAGGCATGGTCTACAGGGAGAGACATTTTTACAAGGAAACACCGGAAAACGTAAGCCTTAATAGCATTATGAAATCGCTAAGGAAATACAGCAGAGGGAGAAACTAATTCTGCCTGGAAGAGGTTGGACTAGCCTTCCCAGGAAAGGGGATATTTGAGCTGGACTTTTTGAAAAGAGTAGGAGTTCAGCCAATTAAAAAAACGTCTGGAAGGGGAGAGGTGGTGTAAAGGGGGGCATTTCACTCAAACAGCACAAGGCGAGGCACGAAAATAAACAGAACAAGTGGCAGGTGCTGACGATGAAAAGACAGGCTGGGGCCAGATTGTAAAATGTCTAGTTTTTATTTAAAAAACAAAAACAAAAAGCTCTTCACCTAGATTTTTAACTTCTTAAGGGCCAAGACCAACCATATCCTCTCCCCCACCCCCCACACCAGGCTCCATACCTATAAGAATATCCCCCACACAGATACCCACGAAGTTCGTTGACAGCTGTGTCATCTCTGTGATGTCGGTGTATTTGGGAGGGACGGGCGTTGGTCCCGGGCATGCACGGGTTCCAATTCTGGCTCTCTACTAGCTGGGAACTCCGGGCTCCTCATCTGTAAGATGCAGCTAACCTGTACCTCTTCGGCGTGGGGGGGAGTTTAAACGACAGAGCGTGCATAACAGAGGGCACACAACTGGTACTTATAGTTACAGGGCTATAGGATGCATTTAATTACTTACAGCGTGCTCATTCATTCAACAATCACCAGCTCCTGTTATGCCTAAAAAGGGAACTGAGGGTAGGAGGATCCTCGCACTTGCCGTGAACGCCTCTATCTGAGCTTCACGCCGGGCCCAAGCGGCAGTAGAGACTCCCCAGAAGAAAGGACCTTTCAGCAAAACAAAGGGGCTCCGTCCACCGACGCTGGGATCACTTCCTCTGGGCCCTCGGCGCCACTCACTCCCAGCGTCCAGATGCCATTGTAAACAACTGTTTGGGCCGGCGAGGGAGTGGCCCCGCCGGCAGCCGAGGCGGGGCGCGCCCGGAGGGCGGCCTCGGGGGGTGGGACCAGGGCCGTGCTAAACCCGCCCGCTGTACCTGCCTCTTCCTCGCCTCCACCTGACATCACCAGGGCCAGACGCGATGGGCCGAGAGGGCTAAGAACTGCCTGTGATTTCCACCTCGTGCTTCCGGCCTCCGTGCCTGCTCCCCTCACCTGCCGCGGAGTCGGGCGCTCTCCTTGCTGCCGCTGGGGCGGGGAATGAGGCGGGGCGGCGCCACGGCGGAGGCGGGGAGCGATGCGCGGCGGAGGGCCGTTCGCCTCCTGCCACTCATGCCCTGGACCGGGCTTTGGTGGGTCCGGGCCGGCGGGGTCGCTCCTCAGCCACCGGAAGGGGAGGCAGCTGTTAACTGGCAGGTGCAAGCCCCGTGTAGGGGGCGCCAGGCTTCCGTACGCAAAGACGGGAGGCGGGGCTCCGAGCCGGGAGGCGGGAGGTGCCATGTTTCCGTACGGAGAGGCGGGCGTTTGGTGGGAAAGGAGCGTGAAGTAGAGGAGGTGCAGCGTCAGGCAAGTGAAGGAAAAGGACGGGTCTCTTCTGTGGACCCGCGTTCAAAGCCTTCCCGCCCAGGTTTTCAAATTTAAATGTTCCTTCCTGTGTTATAGTTGCATGTAGCTTATATTCCTCTTCCCTCATTTGGGCTGTTAAAAAAAGTGATGGCCTGGGTAGCCAGACGTTGAGGCAGGATAAGAAGCTAGGGAAATGCCTTGGTAAGTGAATAGGGAAACAGCTGAATAAACTGGCCGAGCCATTTACAGTCAGGTACAGGAAGTCGCTCCCCTTACCCTTCCCGCCCCCCACCACCACCAATATCTAGGCCTCAGCTGTATTTCAGCCCCAGGCCCAGAAAAGCAGCAAAACCAGGTGGGCAACACCAGGACCAGCTGCAATGACCAAGGATCCCCTGCCCTGGCACTGACCCGCCAGTGGAGACCACAACCCTGAAAGAGCACATCTGGAAAACATAGATATTCTGCTGGAACCCTCCTCTCCTAAGACCCCTCCTAAAAGTACCCCCTGCAAGAGAGAGAAAAACTCAAGACAAAGGACCCAGTCCACGCCATTGTCTTCCTTCTCCTGACCACTCTTCTTCCCTGACAAGCATGGTTCTTCTGAACTTGAAGTGTGGCCACAATAGTTGTAACCAGAGGAGCAAGGGGCAGGGGCAGCTTGTCCCAGGCTAATCCCCTGCACCTGTCCCGAAAGCCCCCTTTTCTCTGACTTCCCAGTGAGCAAAGGCGGCCCAGCCTGGGCTCTCCTGTTGCTTCTTCTGTGCTTAGCCCTTCCTTGTTTCATTGTCCTTAGCTTTAATGAATGTTCCCTTGTAGGTACCTGGGGGAAATCTTTCCTACCTGAAATGCAGAACCCACACTCTACTGGCTAGCCCTAGGCAGACCCACTCGGGGCCAGGCCTCCTGACCAGTAACAACTTTAATGGCACAGAAGAGGTTTGTTTCGGGGGTCGTCTCTCAGAGTTCAGTGGCTGCTACACTTTGTGCATGGGAACAGTGAGATTTTAGTCCCGAAAAGACGGTTCCATGAGGGTTCAGCTCGGGTTAGGTAGTTCATAAACACAGGGAGCCCTCAGAGCATATATTCCATCTGAATTCTAGAAAGGAAAACTGTGTTAGGACAAGCTCATCTGGGGGCTTCGTTCTCCTCCATCTCAGGTAGTGGGGGTTGAAATGATCTTGGGGCTATTCCAAGGAAGCATTCTTGCTTTCCCACCAAGACAGCAAACATGAACAGAAATAGTTTTTGTGCCTAATCTTAAAAAGTAAAAGGCATGTGATTCTTCACTGTTCATTTGTAAAAATAGTTCAAGGCTGAACATAAATCACATGTGCCTCAAACAAAATAAGGTAATAATTGTCTTTCACCTGTTGTTTAAAGAATTAGAGCAAAACAAGATGGAGTGAAATTGGTGCTTTCGAACACTACTAAATAGATCACATGTGGGCAGTTAACGTACTGAAGACTTAGAATGCAATACAACACCCTCCAGCCATTTACTAACTAGCACATTATTTTTCCCTAAATACCCATACACATCCTCAGATGAGTATTCACTAGGAAGAAAAAACCCTTAAGATATTCAACTAACTGGAACTAAGAATCACAAAGAAAACATTCAGTTCTCAGGTCTGAGTCCTGGTTGATGTACCATACAGTCTCCATGTTAGTGGTTCTCAACCCTGCCTATACCTTAGGAGCTCCTGGGGGCAGTCTAACACTATCATCTTAACTTGGTATGGGAGTGGGAGGGGTGGCACGGTGATACCAGGCAAGAATTTTTAAGCTTCCCAGGTGATTCTAAGATATAGCCAGACTAGAATCACCTTTCGAGCAAGATCTACCTCCTGGCCCCTAGTGAGAGTGCCCTACCTTCCTTGGAGTAATATAAACAATTTTGACATGTGGAGAGGACATTGTGACAATACAAAAACCACTGAATGGACTTGGAATGCCTTGGAACCTTTGGATATATTCTAAGTGGTTTCCTTTAAACATTAAAAACATATTGACCCATGTTTCAGTTTGGGCTGCAAAGACTAGAAACTCTACCTCAAGGTAAAGGGAGTTCACGTTGAACTTGTGTGTAAGGTAAACACAAGGCTGCAAGGCTGCACAGGGTTTGGGAGGAGAAAGCTGGCAGCTGCCCCAGAGATCAGTACTACTCTCATCTCATGTCACACAGGGTCTCTCATCACATCTCTGCTTCTTGCTGCAGTGTGCTTCACTCCTCTCTACACTACAGACTGGTTTATTTTCTTAGTTGTTGTTCCCTCATAGTTTAGATTTTTCTATACAGAATTTGATTGACCGAGATCATTTTGTGCAAAATTTATCTCATTTGACAGATAAGGTTGGTGGTGAGTCTCACAGACACCTGCAAATCAGGCGTATAAGTGGGGATGGGTCCCCAGGAAGGCACACAGCAAATGAGTGACAGTTCTGATACAGGAGGGTTGCCAAGGCATTCAGGGTACCACTGACAGTGCTTGCAGTAAATATGACCGATATTTCTGAAAACTTTATCCTATTCTTGATTATGAAGTTTCAGGTCAACTGTGGTTTTACTAGATTTTTCATGAAATTATCATTATTAGAATGCTGTTTTTTCTAGGACCGTGAATATAATTAGGCATTTAGTTCTTCATTGCCCTGAAGGAGAGGTGTTAGTTTTGGCTGCCAAATAATCATGCTATTTGGTTATATGCAAAATAAAGGTTGCAAATCAGGTAGTGCACACATAGCTGCTCTGCCAACTATGGTCTCACCACTTTCAGTAGTTTCTGAAAACTTCCTCACATTTAAATCATGAACTATCTTCTTTTTCATTTCACTTCATTGTAAAGAGAGCTGCCTTCCCTTCTTGCCTATGCAAACAAAAAG
>VMDR010026950.1:0-13790 GCA_007922815.1 Macrotus californicus
AAGACCCTGAATAGCCACAGCAATCTTGAGATAAAAGAACAAAGCTGGAGGTATCATGCTACCTGATATCAGACTATACTACAAGTCCATATTAATTAAAACAGCAGGGCACTGGCATAAAAACAGACACAAAGATCAATGGAAAAAGATAGAGAGCTCAGAAATAAACCCAAGCCTATACAGACAATTAATACATGGAAAAGGAGGGAAAACATACAATGGGGTAAAAACAGGCTATTTAATAAATGGTGTTGGGAAAACTGGACAGATGTATACAAAAATAAAAAATAAAACTAGACCACCTTCTTATACTGTACACAAGAATAAACTTAAAATGGATTAAAGACTTAAATGTAAGACCCAAACCCATAAAACTTCTAGAAGAAAAGATAGGCAATAAACTCTCTGACATTGTTATTAGTAATATTTATTTTGTATGTCCACTCAGAAAAAGGAAACAAAAGGAAAGAATCAAATGATAACAAACTAAAACAAAGGGAAACCATGAAAATAAAAAGACAGCCTGTTGATAGGCAGAAGATATTTGTCAATGATAACTTCCAAAAAGGGGTTAATATCCAAAATTTATAAAGACCTCATACAACTTAACACCAAAAAATCCCCTAAATAATCCAATTTAAAAAAATGGTCAGAGTGCTTGAATGAACATTTCTCCAAAGAGGACATACAAATGGCTAATAGACATATGAAAAGATGCTCAACATCAATAATAATCAGAGAGATGCAAATTAAAACCACAATTAGATATTACCTCACACCTGTAGCAATTGCTATTATCAATAAATCAACAAACAACAAGTGCTGGGGAGGCTGTGGAGAAAAGGAAACTCTTGTTCACTGTTGGTGAAAAATGCAGATTGGTGCAGCCCCTGTGGGAAACAGTGTGGAGGCTCCTCAAAACACTAAAAATTGTCCTGGCTGGTGTGGCTCAGTGGATTGAGTGCCCGTCTGTGAACCAAAGGGTCGCCAGTTCAATTCCCAGTCAGGGCACATGCCTGGGTTGCCAGCCAGTTCCCCAGTAGGGGGCACATGAGAGGCAACCACACATTGATGTTTCTCTCCCTCTCTCCCTCCCTTCCTCTCTCTCTAAAAATACATAAAAAAATATTTTTAAAAATACACTATAAAAAAAACTAAACTAAAAATAGAGCTACCTTATGTCCCAGAAGTTCCACTTCTAGGAATATATCTGAAGATACCTGAAACACTAATTTGAGAAGATACATGTGCCCCTATCTACAATAGCCAAGATATGGAAGCAACACAAGTGCCCATCAGTAGACAATTGGATAAAGATGTGTTACATTTGCACAACAGAATACTACTCAGCCATGGAAAGAATAATGTCCTACCATTTGCAATAGCGTGGATGTACCTAGAGTATATTATGCTAAGTGAAATAAGTCAGAGGAAGACAAATATTGTAGGATTTCTATGTGGAGTCTAAAGAACAAAATAAGTGAACAGAAAAACTGAAACAGACTCATAGATACAGAGAACAAACTGACGGTCACCAGAGGGGAGGTGGGTTTGGGGGTTTGGTGAAGAGGCGAAGGGATTAAGAAGCACACATTGTTAGTTATGAAATAGTTGTTGGGATGTAAAATGCAACATAGTGAAAACAGTCAATAATGTAATTACTATGCATGGTTTTTGGTGGGTACCAGAATTATTGTATTTGGGGGTAATTTCATGAATTATATAAATGTCTACCACTATGCTGTGAACAGTAAGCTAATATAAAATAGTACTATAAGTAATATTACACTATAAGTGAAAAATCAAAGAAGAAAAAGAAAGAATTTTGTTCTGGGCCAGTGATAAAACAAGAAAATTTTTAAAGTATATATTTTTAAAAGTTTTGTATGTTAATGAAAGAAACTTCAAAATATATATAAATTCCCCCCTCGATTTCATCAAAATATAATAATACTAAGAGAAAACCTTTGACAAACTGAAAATACACCTCTTTTCCTTATAGACAATTTTATTTTCTTTCACAAATGATAAGGCTATAACTAATTCAATTTACAAAGAAAGAAACTCAGTTTCAAAAAATAATTGAATCTGTGTTATTGCACCTACAGTACTAGTCTTAGCTTTTTCTTGTAGGTATGAGTAGAAATAGGAAAACAAGGAAACAAAATTGAATTTCAGCTAAAACACCTATGAAAGGTTAGTTATAAACCTTTATATATTGTCCAACTTCTACATGCACAAAATACTTTTCAGAGTTGTGGAAAGTTGTTTAGAGCAGTGTCTACAGTGTCTTGGCAAAGGTCAAATGTGATGGTGCTATTACCAAACTGCAAAGAACTCTCCTTAGATCCTTCTGGAAGCATTTCTCTACACAACATCTGTTCTTGTTCCCAGCTTCACTCCTCAGTACCACACCTGGCATTCCAGTTTAACACCCTTTGGTCATATGATCACAAGCACAGAGCTTGGGATGCCAGGGCTTCTCTCCTGTCTTAAGGAGAACACCTCTGAGGATGCGGCACTCCCCTGCTGACCCTGTCCTCATTGTCCACCTTCAGCACCCTTTGAGCAGAAAACAGACACCCCGAGACCTACACAGCTGTTGGGAGAGCTCCAGGGTGAGGTCGTGTACAGGTGTGAGCAGCGTGTGCAAGACGCTGATGCCGGATAGCGCAGAATTTATCCTTACTTTCCACCTACCCAAAGGGCTCCCATTTGTTCAGGATACAACATGTACCGATCAAAAGCTACAATTTACAGTAGGTCCCTTTGCAATTAGAGATAAGTAAATGCTGGCTAATGACATAAACATGGTGATACTGGTTGGGGCTTTGGGGAAATTTCTTTTAAAAGATTCAGCTGACACGTACCCGTTTCCCTTTCCTCCCCCTCCTGCTCTCCTGAAACTCAGGGCCATACTGGGAGCAAACCAGAGGTGACGAACACGGCATATGCAGGGTGGCTGCGTGAGAGGCAGCACAGCCTTGAGCAGCCTGTCCCTGGACTACTTGGTATGCTGAAGAAGTTAAGGAAAACCCTCTCTGTACAGCAAAATTTTATTTGACCTCTGTTAATGTAGCTGAACACGCTCCTCGCTGCTGCAGTGAGTGGAGCCTCTCCTACTTAATTATATAATTGCAACAAGTGCCCATCGTGTTTGAGCCAGATATGTATAATCTTTATTCTGAATTATAAGAGGATAAAAATGCTACACTTTATCCCTATTTTATTCCTCATTTTTATAGATAAATTTACAAGCAGCACAATCATCAAGGATTAGAAATAAAAAAAGGTAAACTTTTAAAATATATATTAGGTGTTGTTTAGAGATTTAAATTTAATGGTTAATAAATCATATATACAGTAATCAAAATTAAATATATGATATTTGAACTATTAAACATAAACATACTTTAAATAAAAAAAAGCTCTGTTAAATTTAAATAAAAGAATGTCACAACCTAAAAACTAGAAAGCCAGTCATTAAATAGACATCACTGGAATGTAAAATTCAATGAGGGAATGAGCAGCCATGCTGTTGTAGAGTGGTATGGCTTTATAAAGTCCAGGTGTTCTTACAGAATCCATGAAACCAAAGTCTCAACTCCATCCCCTCTCATCACACTAAACAGATTGATAGCAGAGAGATACATGATGGACAGAGAGATGGATGGATAGATAGATGACAGATAATAGAAAGAGAAATAGGCAGACAGATGATGGATGGATGGATGGGTGGATGGATGGACAGGTAGACAGAAGACGTCAGTCATTGTGGCACAGACTCCTCAGGTGGCCTTCATGACTCTCAGTGAAGTGTTTTCAGCATCTCTCCCCAGCTCCATTTTCCCACCTCCTTATCCTCAAACCCTAGAAGCAGATCAACACAGAGCTAGAACAACATGGCCGTAGATGTAAGGAGCACCACCACAGCCTCCCAGGAAGAGGAGAAAGGGATGGAAAGCATGTTCCCACCTGGCATGCTGTGTGCAGAATGTCTGTGGAAGAAATGAAACATGGGAATGTCCTGCTTGGTAACATGCAGTACTCAAGACAGCGTTGTCTGTTGACTGTGAGGAATGTTGAATGTGGCTTTACTTTGATGAACGTGTATTTGTCGATGGCTTGGGATTGCTAATACTATAGGAGCCTGTTAATTTATATGCTACTGATTGACTCAGAATTACCTGGAATTCTTTATTTTCCTTGTAAAAATGCTAACATGGGCCTAGGCCCTAGATGTGGGGGCTCTTCTGATCTCATCTGTTTACACTTTTCGCTAATTATGTTCATCATGCATTTTAGTAAGACAGTAGAAAACCAAGTAACGCCCAGGTTTATGTATAAGAAAAGTAATTAAATAGGTTGGAAGCTCCGAAAGGCAAGTGGTGCTGCCCTCTCCTTCTTCCCAGTCTGTGGAGTTAGGCATGCGATAAATAACTGTAAAATACAAGCGAAAGTATTTGTATTTTATACAAATATAAAATATTGACTAATTTTAATTTCTTTATGAGTGTTTATAAGCTACCACTTGACATTAAAAACTAGAAGTGGGAGTCTAGCCAATGCATTGTGAATGTGGGGTATGCCAAAGAGGACCAAGACATGAGGGTCCTGGGCCTCCGTTCAAAGGGAAGGCCGGCCTGCGCCGCAGCAGGCGGACGGTGCGCAGGCTTCGCGCTGCTAGCAGGTTTAAGCTAGCGGGGCAGACCTTTTCTTTATCAGGCTGAGCTCACTGTGAGTTCAGCGTGAACGCACCTGCGCCGTGGGAGAGGAAGGACTCAGGAGAAGAAGCGTGGGCCAGGACCACAGAGTGGAGCCCAGGCTTCAGCAAAACCGCTTTGAGCCCACGCTCTGAGCCCACACTGTGGAATTCCTTGCTCAGGTGACGACTGCGCTGCGACACTGCCCTGAGGTGGGTGACTGGAAACAAGCAGGCATGGACCCCTCGAGCCGTTCGCTGACTCAGTTCTGCCCGCCATGAGTCCAGTAGGACAAAGCAGCATTTTAGTATCACTACTTGTCACAAACAAATTATAACGATTTCCATTGAATTGGAATGCATTTGCTTGGATCCTGGATAAGATACTGATTTACTAAATTTCTATAGTTGCTAAGGAACAGATTAAATGCAACCCACCTCAGTGATTCCAAACAATGGCTAAATGCCACCAGTTTTTAAGTAGAAGATGTTCAAGATCACCGTATGCTCAGTTCTTGTTTCTGGAGGTGCATTGTGATCAGAAATACTAACTTTCAACGATGAAATTGTCCTCCTTTCCTCATTCTTCTTGCACGATATGGTATTTTCTCCTCATGTGAGAACACTTCTGGGTGTGTGCAGGAAATTATGAGGGCTAATTAGCTCATACAAATTACTCCTTAACCCTGGAAACACTTTAAGATCAACTGATAAAAGATCCTTTAATCATTTTGTTGATCATAAAACCTAACAATACTTTTGTCTGTAGCATTCACAAATATAATAAACTATTATTTTATTAGAAAAAAGTAATCATGTCTTCAAGTTGGACATTTTTACTTATTTCTGTTATAATATGTATAATCTTAGGGTTTAAAAGACCCATACTACTAAATTTATAATTTTTCTTTTAACTTTAGAAATAGTCCAACACTGAAATCAAAACAAAGTCTCTTTAATTACATAGTCTCTTTAACAAATTCTATGGCCAGCGGGAGAAATATTCATACTGCCTCCTTGGAAAGTCACAAATCTCACAAAGATATACCTCATTTAGGAAAAAAAAATCTTTTTCAAAAACGCCCATGGAAGCAAAAAAGGAACATGTACGCATATTCTTGCCCAAGTCCAAGCAGCCTCTTAATTATGTGCAAATACGGAGCTCATGACAAATCGATAGTGGGAAATACCTTTAATGTGTCTCGGCCCCCGGGACCTTAGTTACACAGGTGACCATTAGTGTGTTGACAGGAAAGAACAAACAACCAGCACGGCAGAGCTGTCGGCTGCTTTGAACTTGCCCACTTGGCTTTCACAGACTGCTTATCCCAGATAAGACTTCCTCGAGAATATGCCCCTTTGTTTGCGTTACATTTCTTATTTTTTACACAAAACGACTGGATTTTCCTGATATTTAAATCTTTGGCTTCATCCTTGGTTAGATTTTTATTCCCATGTAGAGTGCATAGCGCGTTTTCTTAGGAACATGTTTTCATTTTTATATTAAAGCTTAGAACTGAAAGGTTTAATTGTCTTAAGAAGCTGGTTTAACACATAGCTCTGCAGAGCGGGTTTCCCTGCAGCGGAGCTAGTGCCTTAGAATTCCCTGTCTTCACAAACCGGAAGAGTGTGCACTTACTGTCCCTGCCACCGTTTCCACTTTGCTTGGCCAGACATAAAGCGGAGGTTTCTCTCGGGGCATAAATAACCCTAAATGGTGAATTATGCACTTTTAAAACTGCCTTAACTCTGTCATGGCACTAGGACGCCATTTCAAAAATGACTGTTGCGTTTAAAATGGTACATCCCTGGCCGGTGGCTCAGTTGGTTGGAGCATTGTCCCATCAACCAAAAGGCCAAAGGTTTGATCCCCTGTCAGGGCACCTGCCTAGGTTTCGGGTTCAGTTCTGGTTGGGGCACACACAGGAGGCAGCCGATCAACATTTCTCTCTCACATCAATGATTCTCTCTCTCTTTCTCCCTCTTCCTTCCTGTCTCTCTAAAAATCAATAAACATATCCTCCAGTGAAGATTAAAAAATCATAGTAATTAAAAATTAAAAAAATAAAATGAATGCACATTGGGTGTTTCTGCTGAGTTAACAACTGTGAGCTCACACAGCAACGGTAACCCCCAGTCCCCAACTCTCCTGGCCTGTTGGTGCGTCACCACCATCTGCCCTGGTGATTGTCCTTTCCTGGCTGTGTCCCTGGGCTCTCTCTAGCCCCAGCTTCGGTCCTGCTAGTCAGTCTTGTGCTTCTTCACACTGCCTGAGCAGCAAGCCATGCCCTTTTATCTCCTTCATGTCCAGCTCTCTGAAGTCCTTCCCTCCCAGTAGCCACAGCCACAGTGTCCATACAGGTGGCATCAGGAGCTGTATGCCCAGCTTATTCTGTCTCCTCCACCCCCGACACTCTCCAGGCCACTTTCCAGCTGCCTGTAGGTGCGTTGATCAGGATGTCCCATCCTCAGCTCTGACCCCGATGTCTTCACCATCGGGGCAGATGCCTAACAGTATGGTCCCTGTCTCATTCCGGGCTTCAGACAAAATGACTCACCGGTCGTTTCTTAAACACAGATTATTCACTCATTTGACATTTTTTGTCCATTCTGTTCTCTCTGGCTAAAATTGTAAAGATGATTTGGCACAAAATGTTTCTATTCAGGGCTTTGTAATTGTGTAGAGGTTCATTAGAAACACTCTCAGGCTCCCACAGCCCTGAGCTTTCATTATGTCAGGATATTTATGTCAGGATGTACTTTCTGACCCACAACCCAAGTTTCTCATGTGCAGAAAATGTCAAGTTGTGCAGTGCCTGAGTAAGGTGCTCAGGAGATGGTTGCTCAAGGACTACGTAACGGCCCGTCGACACTGAGCAGTGAACTCAGGACTCCTGAAGCAGAAGGCTGCTGTGCTGAGTTTGGAAGACAGAGCAAGACAACACCCTGTCTGAGAGGCAAGGTGCTATGGGAACCTTGAGATGTAAATGTGCTTAGAAAGATCTGTAAAAGGGAACATTTACTTATTGGGATAACTTGTCTGTCTATTTAAAATAGTTTAATTTATTGTGAAACTGTATATTTTTTACAGTGATATATTTGGGAACAGAAAACCTGATAATACATGAAAACATGCTTCTCTTACATACTATTTAGTTTCAAACACCACAGCTTTGTCTAGGAATGCAATGCTATTATCTAAATGCCCAAGCAACTGGTTTAATATTCTATATTATAGAGATGTAGAGGACTCTAATTTTCCTTAGCACCTTAAATGTACATCTAAAAGTATTTTAATCAAATTATTAAATAATAAAAAATTGGAAAAACATCACTTGAATATAGTACATGAAGTTCAAATACCTTTAGCACTATGTTCATCCATCATTTTTTGTAGCAAGAAAGAAAACTTTAAGTCAAAAAATAAATTTTGTCTAAAAAATTATAACAGTGGTATAGATTTTAAGAGACAGGAACTGGATGATTACACTCCTTCCCATAAATGCTGTTTTATATAATGTATTCTGTTATTGTCTTATCCCAGTTACATATTCCATAATACAGTATCAATCAGAATTCTGGTTTTTGAGTCAATTTTATTTTGATATTTTGGGTGCTCTATTTTTTTCTATAAACTAATATTTTCCAAAAAGTCTTCATGACTTATTTTCATGTTTTGTTTTTCTCAAAATCAGTAGCAGTTTCAAAGTTCACGCGGGAGAAGAATTTTAAGGAACTTGTGACTTTTCCCCCTTTGCTGTGTCTTAATTTATAGCAAAGAAACCCCTGAGCAACATCATCTTGAGAAAAGATAAAATAAAGAATAAGTGGCACATATTCACTGTCATCCAAGAATTAAGTCTCTTGAATCGGTGTGCCTGTTGGGGTAAGAAGCTCCCAGCTCTGAGGGAGATTGAGACCCACGTCCCTTCACATTCCCCCATGGGAGTGGGACACTAGCTGCTGTCCTGGGCCAATGCCAGAGACACCTCTGGTGTGGGGCACATGGTACTGGGGTGGGCTGGGGCATCACGAAATTCCCAGAGCAATTACTCCCAGTGGGAATCTTTGGGGAGATGATCCTTTTAGGGTCACCACTTTGGAGATCAACCCCTCCTCTTAGCTCTTTTGGAATCCTCCTTTCCTTCTTTGCATTTGTGTTTTGGATTGCTTCTGCTTCTTCTCCTGTCTGGTTTGATAAGGGAGGGAACTTTTCCTGCCTGATGATATATAGTGCTCCTCACTTCAGAGGACCAAGTGGGGCCTGCGGGGGCGGGGGGGCAGGGAGAGAGAAGACAGGAGAAAGCACAGATTTGTCTCTAGTCCAGACAGTGGAAATCTCTCATACTCACATGTAGTCTGTTTCATTCTCATAAAGGAGGTTTCATAAAAATTGGAGGCTGAAGCCCAAGACAGTAGTATTTGGTTAATTTTATCCTAGAGTTTCCCCTCTGCCCAACCCACTCAAAAATGTGAGAAATCAGCTACCTGACTAGGACTAGGCACTCAGGATCGTGCCATCTGTCTTTAGAGGCTCCACTTAGGAGAAAGATAAAGACCAAAGACTCAGGTCATTTAGACACGGGAGACCAGAGCAAAGGAAGAAAGGGCCTCTGAGGATTAGAGAGATGTGGAGACCTCAGGCTTAGTCTGGATGCCACCAGTGAAGGGACAGAAAATCCCTAATGACAAATCTACCCAGGGCCTGGTACAGAGAGGGCTTCAGAAAGAACACAGAGGGCTGAGATGCCATCCAATTCCTTCTGAGGAGCATAGGCAGAGGCTGCTAACAGTCATTTTTATCAGGTAGAATGAATGACCTGAGGCCTAACGGAAGTGGTCCAGACAGCACCGATGTTCACTGGTGAGATGGCCCAGACTGGCCAACCCCCCTCATGCCATTCTTAGGCAATACCGCTCTTAGAGCTGGGCGTGGCGGGGGGGAGGGCTGTTTTCTAACCTCGGAAAAAAAAACCCCAAAACCCTGCTCATTTAATGAAAGCTATTATTTTTTAGTTGAAAAAAACCCTACATTTTATATGAAAAATTATATCTTTGTGCAATCATTACTTTATACCAGAATGAAAGATAAACCATCTTCTTCTGAGCATTTTCAAAATTATAAGAACCCATCATATTTCCTAAACAGGATTGATTATGTGGGCATACATTTGGAAGAGGGAAAAGAAATTATAGCACAAAACCATTACAATATTTGCTTGACAGCTACAAGACAGCAGTGGGAAAAAGTAGGTTTACAGTTGTAATACAAATAAATAATGCAATAATTAATAATAATACAAGAATGAGCTGTGTTTCATGAGCTCACAACTGTAAACCTACTTTGGCCCACCCTTGTGGGTTTGCCTTCTTTCCCCATTGTTAGTCCTTTCCTGTGGCCCAATTAACCTTTAATGCTAAACTTGCTTTGGGATTTGTTGGGTTAAGACTAGCAAAGTTCAAGTTACTTCAATGTCTCACTTTTGCTTATTAACCAGCATAGATATCTCATTTGTTTTCCTAAGTCATTCTCCCTGTAGAAAACTCACCCTGTGAAACAATTAACGAAGCTAAGAAACTGTAATAGAATAATATCTTAGAGTTAAACCAAAATTTTAGCCATAGAATGCAATGGAGAGTTTCTATAATTCATGTTTGAAGATCCAACCCTGTTTTCTAAGATCACTATTATTATCTTCATCAGTAAAAGATGTGCTCTTGACACTAAAATTTATGCATTTGACCTTCTCCCATAAAAGATAACTTAATGCTTAGAATAAAGACGGGGAGGAATTAGTTTCACTTTAGATAACTGTCCCACATGGCACTGACCTGATAGCTTGGCCACCGAAAGCCACAAGTCTGGGCTATTAACAATTAACTAGGGGAGCGGAGCAGTGAGGGTGATAACAATGGCCTGGTTTAATAATAGAGTTCACAGGTGAGCAGGGAAGCATAAGTGGCCTGGGGCTTGGGATATGTTCTAAACAAGCCCTAATATATACGTGCACACAAAAATCAGTGTTCACAATCTTTATTCTAATATTTACATGAAACTTTATTATTCTCTGACAGGATCAGTCATAAGGAAGTTTGCTTTGCATGCTTGGATTTTATAAAATAATATCATCCAACTTCCTCATGTGAACTAAAGTAAGTCTTTGTGAAGTGACTTCAGGAACACTGTCTTTTAATATTTGATCTTCAATATATTTGGTCTTCAGAAGATTTTATATTCCAACAATCGTTTTTATTTTGCATTCCACAAGTATTCAATTAAACATTTTAAACCATCCTCAGTAGCTGTTCTTCTAACCATTAAAGTTAAATAGGAAAATCATAAATATTGCAAGGTTTGTCCAGTGAGCAAATAGAATGGCCCAACCTGACACTTCCTTCTCTCTCTCTCTTTTTTTTTTATTGGTCTGACTTTCACAATCATCCAGATTTTGATCAACATGATACTTAAACTATATAGTTGATTTTTCACTGCAGAAAATATAAACGAGAAAAAAAAATATTTGCAGTTCGAGAAATAAAAACAGGACAGTCTTTCAGTGACGTGCACGAGCAAACATGCAGGGACCCTAATTCCAGATGACTTACCAGCACTCAGAGCTGTGTTTTCGGCTCACTGAGGATTTGCAGGGTTCAAGAGAAGACAGGTAAACAAAGACATCTGCTGGTACCCCAAACACATCTTGAAACACTGGCTTAAGCAGCTCTCTCTGCTGTAAGGTTTTTAAAAGAATTATGCTTTGGATTCTTCATTTATCTCCAAGTAGTGGACAGAGTAAGCAGAATCCTAAAATTTATGTCTAATTGAACTGTTTTTGATTGTACTACTATTACTATCTTGAGGAAGGACTAGTGCCCCACAAACAGAGCTGGAGAATGTGGGGCTGCAGATCTATGCTTGGGAGTAATCAGTATTCACGTGGTATCCTTGAAATCACACAAGCCTGGCACAGACACAAGACAGACAAGAACAGAACTAAGCAGGAGAACAACATCATGGGTTCCAGGACAGGCCGAGAGTTACACTGAGCTTATTGTGCTTGACAGAGAACAAGCCAGAAGGAAGAATGGAGACCACACAGTTCAGCTTCTTCACTTCTTCGGCAGGCAGTTAAGGACTGGAGAAATAGATGAGTTATTTAAAGTTACACAGCTTGTTTATTGGTAGCTCACTCAAAATCAAGAGAGAACACAAATTGACCTAAGCTTGCCCTGGACAAAAGCAGCAACTTCTGGTCTCAAGACATTAATGTATGTTAAAAATAATTTAATATAGGAGATGAAGGAACTGACTGGGCCCCTTCCTCCCTTCATGGAACTTTTCACAGTGCGGAAGGAGCGTTCTCAGTCGGCAAAGAGGACCAAACTCTTGCTGGGAGCCACCCCACCGTGATGGAGCGCATGACCACAATGAGAAGAAAAGGACAAAATCCCTATGGTTTGTGGCTTTATGGGACCTTTGGTTGTTTCAATTAAAATGTTAAATATAGAAGCAAACAGAATAATTTGTTTTTATTCCACCTGACTGTCCAACAACTCCAGTTATCTGACATAGGTGGACTGTTTTTTCTCTTTAGCAAAGGACTCCGTGTGTTGATGCAAAATGGCTCAGAGTGATAGGATCCAAGTCCACTCATTTTTATATTAAAAATAACAGCTACAGAAATGACTGGAAACTTAGTCTATGTCCTTAGCACAACCACCATCATGGACCTGTGGCCGTCCCATCCCTGTCCTCGGCGTGAGCAGTGTTTGTTCAGGAAATCAGCCCCTGTGCCCGGGCTTCTCTACAGCTGCACCTGTGGTCTGCTCTCATGTCTAATTAAATGTAAACATTATTACAAATTAGAAACAAGATGGAACAAGATGTCATTTTCCACCCTTCTCTACTTCTTTATTTCCTAGAGCAGGTGCTATTAAGATATTAAGTATGAATGCCTATAACATGGAAATAACATCAATATCTCCCTCAGTCTTATTGAGCGGCTTAAGTGAGATAATATATGAGACTATTCTTTGTAGAGCATGACTTATAGAATATAGACTTTTTATTTTTTTAATATATTTATTGATTATGCTATTACAGTTGTCCCATCTCCTCCTCCCCATCCCACACACCCCTTCCCCCACACTCCCCCTCTTTAGTTCATGTCCATGGGTCATATATATGAGTTCTTTGGCTTCTACATTGCCTATACTATTCTTAACCTCCCCCTGTCTATCTTCTACCTAGCATTTATGCCTCTTATTCCTTGTACCTTTTCCCCTCTCTCCCCCACCCACTCCCCTGATGATAACCCTCCATGTGGTCTCCATTTCTCTGATTCTGTTCCTGTTCTAGTTGTTTGCTTAGTTTGCTTTTGTTTCTGTTTTAGGTTCAGTTGTTAATAGCTGTGAGTTTGTTGTCATTTTACTGTTCATATTTTTTATCTTCTTTTTCTTAGATAAGTCCCTTTAACATTTCATATAAGAAGGACTTGGTGATGATGAACTCCTTGAACTTGACCTTATCTGGGAAGCACTTTATCTGCCCTTCCATTCTAAATGATAGCTTGGCTGGATAGAGTCATCTTGGATGTAGGTCCTTGCCTTTCATGACTTGGAATACTTCTTGCCAGCCCCTTCTTGCCTGCAAGGTTTCTTTTGAGAAATCAGCTGACAGTCTGATGGGCACTCCTTTGTAGGTTACTGTCTCCTTCTCTCTTGCTGCTTTTAAGATTCTCTCTTTATTTTTCATCTTGGCTAATATAATTATGATGTGCCTTGGTGTGTTCCTCCTTGGGTCCAATCTCTTCGGGACTCTCTGAGCTTCCTGGACTCCCTGGAAGTCTATTTCCTTTGCCAAAGTAGGGAAGTTCTCCTTCATTATTAGTTCAAATAAGTTTTGAATTCCTTTCTGTTCCTCTTCTCCTTCTGGCACCCCTATGATTCGGATATTGGAACGTTTAAGGACATCCTGGAGGTTCCTAAGCCTCTCCTCATTTTTTTGAATTCTTGTTTCTTCATTGTGTTGTACTTTAATGTTTCCTTCTTTCTTCTGGACCACACTATTGATTTGAGTCCCGTTTTT